>CM059216.1:822502-860002 GCA_030347435.1 Clarias fuscus | reverse complement strand
TATTAAGGTAAAAGGTTAATTTATTTCAACGCTGAGGTCAATTACTACCATATTTTGTTTGAAAATGTGCCATGGTATCATTCTCACTCTATTCACCCTCCCTCTTTCTAGCAATACATATAAACATATGCATAACAATAACAACAACAACAATGATAATAATAATAATAATAATAATAATAATAATAATGTTTAATAAAAGACATTTCTTATTCTTTTTTAAAGATAAAATGGTTTATTAGTACTAACCATACATGTTTATATAATAATAATAATAATAATAATAATAATAATAATAATAGGGGTAAGTGTTACAATTATCAATCATCTTTTTATTATTATACAAATTAGTCTATAATATTACAATAATTATATTTCTCTTGATTCCAAAAGAAAAGCAGAAATCTGACTCTCCACAGTGAGACACTCTCTCAGCGTGTGTGAAAAGCTGTGTGTTGTGCAGCTGCCTGTTTCCATGAGTTAGGCTCATCAAAGCGTGTGTGTGTGTGTGTGTGAGTGTGTGTCCCTGTGCAAATTCCCGGCCCAGCAACGGATGGCTCGGGGCCAGAATGGCAGCTCCACTCCTGGGCAGATATAAAAGAGACCCCACAAATCACGGGGGCCCTGGCGCCTGATGTGCAGGGCAGCACGCTCATTGCGGGAATCAGGTGCAAATTCAGTCATTAGATTGCTTCCAGAAAACAGCGTGCATAAATAAAGGGTTGTCTGCGCTGAGGGGACGCTGGACCTACTCCCTGTTCTCTCCGTTACCGTTACTGCTGCTGGAGGTGTGAGGGAGTGGCTACTCTCAGCCGCCTGGTAGATTCATCACTCACTCTCAGCACGCACGTGCTCACACACACACCCACACACATCAAGTATAGAAGCGGTACTTTATTTTTAGGAATGAGTTTGAGCCGAGTGCAGTCGACATGTTCCTCAAACCCACCAGAAGCTCACGAGTCTGTTCAAACACTCTGTGTTTTTAACTTGCTTTTATCAGAGTGGCTCTAAGATGCTTGTGTAACATCACTCTCAAATATACACTGCCATACCTTGGACGCGGTGCTCCATCTCTCCATGCGTGTGTGTGTGGATGAGTCCGACTCCGGTTTGGTTAATCCGATACTCTCGCACGACGCCGTTAGGTTTAGACGGGGCCGCCCAGCTGATCCGAAGAGTTCTGGGCCCTAGAGCGCTGACCACTGGAGACGCAACCCGTTCTGGTACCCCCTGGACAGTCACTGCCACCACCTAGTCACATACACACACACATACACAAACACACACACACACAGAGAAAGGAATTACAGAGCAATTTGCCCTAATGGAGGCTTGGATATCCGTCTCTAATAGAATGTCACTAGTGGTTTGGGTTCTTGTCTTTAGGAGTGGCAGACTATTAGGAGAGGGCAGGGAGAGGTGGTTAAGGTTCTTTCTTTCTTTTTCTTTTTTCTCTCTCTCCCCCCTGCTCTCTGCTTGTTTGCAGCCTGACCCAGGCACTAGCCTGATGTGCTTGTGTGAGCCCACAGAGTGTCCGCGGAGATTAAATCAGCCTCCTCGGGTCCCCAGTGCCCTGGCAGGTAATTGCTCCCCCAGTATTGGGGCCCAAAATAATTGCAACTGTTTGGGTAATGCTTGCAGGTGTACGAGTTAATCCCTGCACCATGCCTCACTGCCAAATTTGGAAAGAGAGAGGAGACGGAAAAGTATCATCAGAGGCCCGGAGCCGTAACGCGGCATCCTGAGTGCGTCTCAAAAAGTGCTGTTTCGGTTCTCTCCTGTTTCCTGAGTACGCCTCGGAGAACAATCATCATCCGATCTCGAACGGGACACGCAGAGGCTCGAGTTAGTGCTTTCATCTGGCGCAGACAGCAATTATAGCGAGATAACACTGATGTGGTTAGATACTGTAGATGCTCCCGAAGAACCACACGGCCGCTATCGGAAACATCCGCTCGGCTCAGCACTTCATAATTAGAAAGCAGGAACGCGGCCGGTGCGGGAGAACGAACATCTCCAGGTAGAGGAGCTCTGCTCCGGCTCCATCACGCTAATTTTATACCTTCAAAAGGATGGGAGGTAACTGATAAAATACGAACAATAACGGGTCAAAACCGAGCTTCGCAAACAACCTGAAACCTTCAGTGGAAGTGAAGAAGTAGATGGAGATGCTGAAGTTCCAGCACAGGACAGAAAAAGACTAAACCAGGACCTTCACTCCGTCTGAATATTGCTGGTCTGAAACTTTATTTAAAATAGTCAAAGTCATAATGTAACTCAGGGTAACGCTACCCCGAACCCTAACACAAATGAATAACTAAACTAACAAAAACATAAGCATGAGTTTCTCTCCTGACCCAAACGATAAATTACTGTAAGCGACCTTGGCAGCTTTCTGCATTCTCACGGGTTGTTCATTAAAAAAAGGAAAATATGTCTCACGTTCAAGTAATTCAAATGTATTCATGTCCTAAAAGAAGCGCCAAATTCAAGGAATGAGCTCAAAAAGAAAATCAAGAAAATAATGCCACTGCCTTTTGAAAAGAAAGCTCGCCATTTAAGAAGCGTCAAATTATGCTTCTGCACCTAAGGAGATCTGAAGTCATGTCCAACACATGATCACTTAAACACTTGGCCAAGTTACATCATAAGAACAGCAGGTATCAGAGCTCTTTGTGTCTCACCATCATCACCCTGATATTCCAACTAAAAGGAGACAAACATGTCAGAGAGGGGAGACATTTTTATTTTGTTAAATGCTAACATGTGATTATTAATTCTTCTTGGTATGAAATCAAGCGTGTTTAAAGCGTATTAAGTATATGAAGTACAGTGGTACGGTACTTTAGTAGCATAAGGATTTTCACCTTAAGTGAAATTTTGCGAGAGATTCGCCTCGGCCTACGAAGCATTTTCGACACACAAGCGACCGAACCGAACATCGGCTAAGTCGCGGCTACGTCCCGGAGCCGTTCAAAACTTACTTGCGTCAGTGGAAAGTCCAGCGGAGCTAGTTTACTTTTTTTAAAGATTTAGTGAAGACGTAGCACCGCGGGTCCCGAGAATGTTATCATGGACGGTAACAAGAAGAAAAGGGAGACACTTTCAGTTTGGGTTTTAATGCAGCCGGTGCCGAGAGGAATCATAAATTAAGGTTAAATGAGGTTTAATATCTATTTATTCATATGTTACTTCATTTACATGTCTTTACTAAATGTTTAGATTGTTTTATATGAAGAAATATGATTACAGTGTTGGAAATTGGTAATATTGGTAATATTTTTGGGCGGCTGGAACGGATTATCTGCTTTCACATTATTTCCTATGGGACAATGCGTTTCACAGTACGACATCCGGAAGGATTAAACTTGGATGCCGAGGTACAGCTGTATTGTATTTATAACATGTACAGTGCATTATGCTATAATGGCCAAATCTATTTGGACACCTGACCATCACATTCATCTGCAAACACTTCAGGAACCTCCACCCTTGGGTGCACCACGTCTTCATGGAGCTCGCTTTGTTCATTTTGGTGCTGGAACAGGTTTAGGCGTCTCGTTCCGTTCCTACAGCCGGCAAAGACATTCTGTACAACTGTGCACCTCTAACAACACGAGACCACGCATGAGTGCGATGGTTAGGTCACAAACCTTTAGTCATACATTAGACATTAGCTTCCTACACTGGGAATCGATCAGGCAATGACGGTGGACTGACTTTGGCGGAGTCTGCGCAGCCGGCCGTAGTGCAGACTCTCAGCTGGTACGTGTACTCATGGAAAGGCCGAATGCCGCCGGCGTCGGTGAAGCTGCTTTCTGTTCCACGGTAACGCTCCCGTCCATCACGCAGAACCACATAATGGCTGATCTCACCTGGAGCAACATAAAGACATGAATAAAGACACTAATTAGAAAGAGAAGGGAAGAAGGGCAGAGCTGTGGAGGAGGAAAGGGTTTGAGTGTTAACTTTACTCCTCTACACTTCTTCCTCCTCTCTGTGTCTCTGTAGTCAGAGTGCGGAGGCGGAGGACTGACTTCGCCTAAAAATCACAGCAGATTGGGCCTCTGATTAAAGAGCAGAATGCCCTAATGAGCAATCAACGTGTTTCTTTACATATTTAAGTGGTCCAGAAGTTCCCTCAAATAGAGCTTGTTATTTCTACTTAGCGCCATGTTTATGCGCATGTGAATTTGGGCATTCATAAATTATTCGGCTGGGAGATGCAGATCAAGTGCGGTAACTCGGCGCGCTGCTACATCAATCAGCCGGATAGACTTCGACCCACCCGCCAGGGTATCATCATCATCACGGGGTCGATCCCGGTTCGGCGTCGGAATGAGGCTAAATGTACGAAATCACAACGCGAGCACAGATTAGCCAAACAAGCAGCTCTGTGATTAAAGGATGGAGCGCGTGGAATGTGTGTCGTATGAAGACTAGCATTTACTACAGCAACAATGACTTTCACATAATTACAATGGCACAGCTAAAGCTTCCCTCACTCCCTGAACTGTTACCAACAATCACATCATGGTGCAGCGAGTTTCAGCTCCAGTAATTCCTGTTGGGATATAACAACAACAGCTTTTACAAAATAATCATCAGGACAAAACTTAAAAGTTACCGTTAGACTTAATCGGCGAAGACCAGTTGAGTTGGATGATGTCGTCCCGCAGGCCCACTCGGCTCCAGTGGGGGGGCAGGACACCCTGAGGGACGTCCTCTTTCGTAGTGACCCGGGATGGCAGGCTTACCCCGTGGCCGCGCCTGTTCCATGCAGACACTCTGTACTCGTAGGCGGTGTGGGGCTCCAGGTTTGTATCTGAATTCGCATGCAAAACCATAAAGCACGTTCATACACACATCTGTATCTGCAGCCACAAGCAAACCTCTCATTCCTTAAACTCCTTAACTTTTTCTCGAGCGACGTCACGCGAGTTCAGAGATGCTCTGAGAGACAATGCTAGCCTGTACTGTAGCTGTCCTTCAAACCACCAATGACTTTGAACTAACAGGTCACAGACCTGCTGTTTACGGGTTCCAAAGAGGAGTGAAATAAAGGAAGTTTATCTATAAGAGGGTGAGTCAAAAATAATCCGCACTCCGGTTATATTAAAGCGTCTGGCGGCCGCATGGTCTAATCAGCGCTTTCCGTTCGAGGCTCCTGTCTCCGCAGTCTCTGCTGTGCAGGTGTGAACGTGTTACATCAGTTCATCTGTAACTGCGGTGCCAACAACAACAACAACAAAAACAGACGGCAAATTAGTTTTTGATTGCATGAAAGAAGATCAGCGTGCAGCAAATAGTTTTTTTTTTTCCTTTTTTTTTTCCCTGAGGGTCTGAGGGTGTACCTGGTGCCGAAAAAACTCACAGACGAGCGGAAACAGAAGCGCAAACTAAATTTGGACAGATTCTTTAAGGAAGGTGAAAGTTACTGGTGATGAGACGTGGATTCATCACTACGATCCTGAGAGTAAACGGAGGAATACGGAACGGAAACATCCTCAATCACACACAGAGAAAAAAGTTCAAAAGTCGACCATCAGCTGGAAAATTCATCACAGTTTCCTGGGATTCTCAAGGGCCAGAAGTATTGGAACACGATCAGGAAAAAGGTTCGACGATCGACAGCGCTCGCTACAGTGAGACGCTTATTGAAGAGCTGAAGACTAAACTTCAGATTGAACACATCCGAGGACGTCGTGATCTCGCGTGACGATGCGCGTCCGCACACTTCTGCTCCACACTGTGGACACTCTGAGGTGTCAAAGCGTCCTCACTATAGTCCTGATCTCACCCCATCACACTCTCACCTGTTTGGTCCCCTGAAAGCTGAACTACGAGGACGGAGACTCACTTCTGATGAAGAACTGATGACAGCGGCGCATTCGTGGGGAATATAAACGCTTGTTGACAGACGGACAGAGTGTATTAAAAAGCAGGAAGGTTATGACGGAAAATGATGGATTTGTCTTTTCTAAAAGTTCATTAAAATAAATTCTACAGCCAGAATGCGGATACTTTTGGACTCACACTTGTATAAACGCATCATCTGAGGAGTATCCCAGTAAAGACTTTTGAGCTTAGCAGGCCAGTGCTCAGGTCAGCGTACTAGAGGGACAAAAAAAAGTGCACCCCGATTTATATCTGTGTTTGTTTAGGAGACAGATTTGTGTTCTGAACATTGTAAGGCTTATAGACAGTTGGATAATGTATTCCAGCGAGCGATCGCTGAACTGAGGCCAAATGTGGTCCGATTACTTTATGAACCCACAGGAGAGCGGTGAAGCGTCGGGAAGCAGCTTCCTCTCCATACGGAACCAAGGCTTCGCTTTGAAGACCGGCCTGGGACCTCCGTGTTTATTGCAGTGTTTTTCTTTATCGGTGCAGCGACTGTTTGGTGTAAATGTGTGTGTGTGTGTGTGTGTGTGTGTGTGTGTGTGTGTGTGTGTGTGTGTGTGTGTGTGTGTGTGTGTGCAGAGGGTGGGGGGGTAGTGTCATGGGTGTAAATCACTTAAATGGGTTCGTGAGACCTGCAATGGTGGATAGGACTTCACGTCCCTGTACACACACACACACACTGTACCTCTCATAACACTTGCTATTATATCTTTATAGATATAAAGAGATTTTCCTTTGGAAAATCAGAACTCAGTCTCCCTTGATTAAACGATTCCAATAAAAGATTCACAAAGTTTAGAAAACGTGGATTAAAGCTGCGCGGTATCCGTCTGAGCGTGCTCAGTGTCACCCGGGCGCAGGTTGTTAGTGTGGGGGCGCGCAGAACATCTGGAGGCGCGCGGTGCCGGCGCAGCTTTAGACGCTCGTGCCCAGATGGCGGCACAGCGCTGACTAGAATCACTCTGGTTGCTCCAGCCAGCCCCGCTGAACTCTTGCATTAGTCTTGATTAAACAGACACAACTAACCGAATAAATAACGTGCCGAAAGAAGCGATCGTGCTCGCCCTCCAGTCACCCGAATAAATAATGTGAAAGCCGAGCAGCCGCTTCAGCTGCCGGTTAAGGATGATTAACAATAACTGGAACAATGAGGATACGAATCGTGTAGAAAGGAAAATACATGGTGGCTTTTTTTTTTTTTTTTTTTAAATGCCGGTGTTGATTTTGGAGGAAACCAGACACCACTGAGCGAGTCAGAGCGTTCCTGCCGTACCTGTAAAATAGTATCTATTGGCCACTCCGCTGTAGATGAGCTCATCCGCTGCCGGGCAGAGGCGTGTGTCTGCTGATTCACGTGAGTTAAAGGAAGATGTTGTGCTGTTCGGCGGTACGTCTGGCTCGTCTGGGATCCGGGTACAGGTGAAGAGATCTGGGTTGAAATCGCACACGCCGCAGTAGGTGCTTGAGGCAGTGGACACGGGACAAAGAGAGCTGGGAAGACACTTTTCCTAAAACACACACACAAACAATCACTGACAGGTTTGCATTTGGCTCCTGGGTGTCACGCTACACTAAAGGCCTTATGAATGACGTCATGACGAGTTAGCCACAGTTAGCGTTTCTTCACTCGCGCGCTCTCTCTTTGCCTGCCGAGCTCAAGCTGAGTTGCGGTATGTTACAGCGAGCGAGTCTGATTAATGAAGCTGAAGTGTGAGTTCTCGCGTCCTGACGGGAGAGGCACGTACATCGCGGATCTCTGCCTCATATTTCTCACGCAGCATCCTGATGTGCCAAAGAACACGTATGATCGATAATGCTAGCGGCGCTAGCGAGCGTAGCTCATTCTTCTCCTGCAGGGAAATTTAAAAACACGCCTCAATCATCTTCATAAGAGCTTTATATTGCTAATAATATCATTATAACATCAGTAAATGTCATAGGGAATATATAATGATCAAAAAAAAAAAATCTCTTTTTCTACTTGACACCATAAAAACAGATGTGCGGCGTGCTATCCAGATGTGCTGCACACTGTAAATAAAAGCTACGTAGCAGAGTTAATCAGCCGGCCCTTTCCTGGCGTCCACAGCATGATCTGTATCAGGTTTATTAACATATATTAACATGTAAGCCTTATTAACACGAGCGCTGTATCTGTGGGTCAGAGCACGGCTAACGATTCAGCACCATGGCTAATTACATCAGTCGAACCCAGAGCGCCGGAGATGAAGGAGCGCTAATCTGAGAGTTTCCATCTCTGGATTGGGTTAGCTTGGGTTAGTTGAATTTGAATTTAGCTTTAAATTCTCTTTACTTTTCTTTATTACAAAAAGAGAAAAGAGAAGAGGAACCCTCGACACGTGACCATCACGTGTAACGAGAATCACGTGTAACGAGCTCTAAGTGTAACGAGCTTCTGCCGTGAAATTCATACATTAATTCATGCAGATTTTACGAACAACTTCCTGTTTAATCCTAAAGTTTTAACCTGAGATTTTTTCTTTTTCTCACAAACACAGAATAAGACCTCAGATTTGGCGTAACTGTGTACACACACACACACACCACAAAACTCGAGCAGTGTTTGAAGAAGAGACGAACAGCTTGGATTAAACACACGCTCAGTTCTGTGAGAAATCTTAATCATTTTTACTTTATTCAGACTGACTTCAGACTTGTTTTGGTTTCAAAGAAACAGCTTTTCAGTAAAAGCGCGGTCCATACGTGATCACCGTGATGCGGATTTTCTCTCTAATGTTTCTCAGATTCGATTCCGTTACAAACGAACACCTTCCCTTAAATGTGTTGCGCAATATTTAAATAAATAAACGGAAGAAATGTCAGTCATGTGATCTACCATGATGATGAGGCCATGGGGGGCCCGGTCCGCACACACGGCCACGTTCGGGTCGAACCCGACACCGTTACAGCACTCCCTGTCCTGCTCGATCAGCTCGGTCCAGCAGCACTTCAGAGACGCCGTCCTGTTCTCCAGCGCGTGAGCTCGCGGATCCTGATCCGGCCCGGCGCAACATAACGCGCTGGACGTGTTTATGTAGTGCTCGCCACAACACGCCATTCCTACACACACACACACACACACACACACACACACACATGTACAGTATATCATATCTATAACGGAAGTATTTGTTACAGAAGGACTTAGACAGTATTGTTTGGAATTGTTACATTTCTTAAAAATGCAAACTATTTCTCATAATGTGTAATAAAATAAAGGATTTATAAAAATCTACATACAGTTAAGATATGCTTTTTACATGAAACAGTCTAAAAGTGTTAATTCTCCATCATCATCATCATCATCACTAAACAATATTTATATTTAACGCCATATAAATTACAATATTAAATCTCAGAACTATTGCTAGCCTTAAAGGGAGCGTTTCAATTAAAGTCAAAATCAAGGTGAAAATAAATACATTACAATAAGTCTTAGTCTTTATAACTTTAGTATTTATAAGTACAGTGAAAGTAAGTGTTGTAGAATTCGGCCTCTATTACGTACAGTGAACTCATGTGAGCCTCCGTTCGGATTTAAGACTTAAAACACATGAACCATACTATGTGTGGAGACACAGCAAACCAACGATTGCACAAAATGTTGAAGTTTATTACTTTTACCTCATTATAAACCGAACAGGACTACACATGAGGCTTCGTATCTAGAATTCCTTCATCATTTATCACTCTGGAGAAAACCAAAGTGATGGAGCGTAACAGAAATAAAATGTACCAAAAGGAAATGTACAATATCGGGGACATCAGTTAGAATATTTGTCAGGATAAAAAGTCATGAGCGCACGGCGCCGGGGTACAGGAACGACTGCAGTCTGGAAAGAAGAGCTCAAAGACCAGAGTTTTAATTAGGAAGAGCAGAATCCCATAACAGATCTGATACGCTGAGCAGAAAATACCAAAAAAAAAAACAGAATTTTCCCAATGTTTTCAATAAGGGTGCCAATATTTCTTGAGCCTGTACATTCTGATCAGAGAAAATGGTGTGACTTGGACATGAACACACTGGGCGTGCGGCGTGGCTTCCAGAGCGGCGTGTGTGTTTCCGCTCGTCTCGGTCAGCTGGAGTGGAAACCAAAAGCCCGTCGTCGACTGCGGGGAAATCAAACCGCTCGGCTGCCGTCGGCCCGTCTCGTCCCATCAGCCGTCACTTTCTCAAACCCATCACCCCACATCCTCTCCCATTACCTTTAAAAGCATCAGCCGCTGACTCCTCACGCGCGGATTCTGCGGCGACACAAACAGGCCGGGTTTCTCGTTGCCGCGGACGTGAGGGACGTGAGGGACGTGAGGGACGTGAGGGACGTGAGGGATGGAGCTGCCGCCGCGACTTCGTGGATTAGCTGCAGTTAGATGTGCAGTCAGTGTGACACCTTCAATTTAGTCCCGGACTAGACTGTACTTCTGACAGGAATTCATAACAGGAGACTCCTGTGGATAATATTTGTGTGTGTGTGTTTTTTTTTTTTTTTTTTTTTTTGTGAAATGTGGATGATTATAAATTATTCTATAATAAATGAATTGGCTGTTAATAACAAATCAAAAAAATGAATGATGTACAGTTTCATGATGACATTTTCTGCACAAACTCACGGCCTCTGTGCTCGAATTTCCCGTTCATCATGCAATATACTGTATATACAAGACATCCTGTCCATAAATATTGGCCCCCCTATTAAGAGAATTGGCTAAAACCATAGCATTAAATGAAGACTACGTCTAACGACTCAATCATCCGAGAAACCAAAACCTGAAATTGAAAGTGTAATGTAAATAAATAAATCGATATTAGACACCGTTTCAACAAGAACAGTGCCTCGTTTAAGCTCACAATATCACCCTGACATACTGCACATTTATTTGTTTCCATGACGATTACTGATTTTAAAATGAGTGTTGTTTTAGTGTTTTATAATTACATCACATTATAATTACTCCCTGATTACGTCCCCTTACTAAGGATAATTAGCCAAAAAGGACTGCATTAAAAGTAAAAAAACAAAAAACACTTAATTATGCAATTTAATCCACTTTAAAACTAATATGAGGAAAACTTATATTATAATTTATAATATTTTATGCAAATTAATAGATCAATATGAGACCCAGAGTGTTTGAATCCCACATTGGGTCTGTGTGTGTGTGGAGTTTGCATCTTTTGCCCGAGCTTGGTGAGTTTCCTCCGGTTTCCTCCCACAAACCAAAGACATGCAGGTTGGGCTAATTGCCGTTCCCAAATTGCCTATAGCGTGTGAGTGTGTGTGTGCTTGTGTGTCCTGTAATGGACTGACACCCCGTCCAGGGTTTAGTCCCCAGGAATACACTCCGGGTGTCCTGAGTGAATATAAACCTCATATAAATAATAACCTGTTTAAGCTCAAAATGTAAAACCGTTCCTTTATACACCGTATGTCTTTTAATTCTTTTAAAAATAAAGAGAAGCACCTACAGTGGCATCTCAGCACATTAAGACATCAGAAGGTTGGCGGTTCAAGCCTCAGCTCCACCAGGCTGCCGCTGTGAGCCCTTAACCCTGTCTCCTCCAGGGGGCGCTGTATCCTGTATCGCTGTACTTCCTTCAAGCTGGGATATGCGAAGATGGAACTTCCCTGTGCAGTAACGTCCTGTACACGTCACATACATTGTAAAGGCCTAACCTAACCAACTCACTCACGTGACCGTGCGCTTTTTGCATTCCGTGATCGCGTGTTTCACACGTTGCACAGCCACACACTCTTCCAAGAGCAGATGAAATTAAGAACATTTAGATCACGTCGATCAGGAAATATTCTACTCAATCTACTCGTCTGGGTAATTTACGCCGGGCGAGACGCGAACAACCTCCCTCCTGTACCATGTTCTCATGCGTGCGAGCGGTTTACACAGAAGGCGTCTTTTTACGCTGACCTTAAATCACTTTCTTGTGGACCTCTATAAAAAGCTTCAGCCAAACCCATTTCTGTCGTCTGACTAAGAGGAAGAGACTGCTGGTTTATTTTCATGGGTAAACCATTGCTACAATAATCACCATCAGCCTCCGGTATGATAAATTGCTAATTGTTCAATACCCTAATCAGCGTTCATTCTTTGCACAGATAAACCGTGACAGCGCCATTAATTTAAATAGTAATTTCACTTAACAGCCAAAACAGCGGAGCAGATTTTTACGCAAGGTTTTTTTTTTTTTTTTTCCCTTTCGAGAGGGCTGCATCCATCACGGGCGCTGCGGTGACATAAAGATGTCTGACGTGCACTAACTCACTTAGGGACAGCAGATGTTGCAGCTCGGTGCTCAGTGGCAATTCCCATGGTGTATTACTTCAGCTCCAATGACTTGCAGATAAACAGCTCAACAATTTTTTTTTTTTTTTCCAAAACAGCCCCACCATCCTGTTTCCTGCGAACCCATCCTCTACACGCTGAATTTTTCATGATACTTCAACAGAAGTGGCGTGAACTTTGACACGGTGACCCCTTTAACTCCAGAGTAATCGTTCTCTAGACTCGACCTTCACGTGTCAGGTAAAACAATTCACCCCGCTTCATCGTTTCCTCTTTGTCTCAGTATGATAAAATAAAAGCAGAGCAGGAGGCCAGGATCTGGTGCTCGCAGGTAATCAGGACTGAGCTCGGTAAATGCACATTGTTAGCACACGCTTCGCTCTTTCTTTCTTTCTTTTCTTTTTTTTCTCTCCACCCCAAGCTCTACGGAATGATTTTGCTAATCTTCAGATTTCTGACGGATTTGCATACATTCATTAGAGTGCGAGTGAATGCGCCGAGCATAAGGTGCTTAGCCCCCCTGAATTAAGGTTCATTCGTTTAATGATAAGTAAATATTTAGTCTGCGACGAACAACTGATAAAAATGTGCGCCGTGGCTTACACCAGCCTTTGGATACGAGAGACGGAACAAATGAAAGCGCTGAATACAAACTGAATACATTAGCGGCACAGCGAGACACATTTTTCAAAGTCATGATCAGAGAGCACACAAGGACTTTGCTGCCTTTATAGCCTCCAGTCAAAAAAAAAAAAACCTGTACAAAAGGTATCGCATGACGGCTTTGAAACAGAAAGAGCATCCGTCCACGTCCACGTCCACGGGTCTATTTTATTTTTATTCATTTATTTATACTCGGTCCCCCCGCGGGAGCCGCGACCAGAAATTACATTAAATTGACTGTCTTCTACCAAATCGGATCCCACGTGTGTCCCTCATCCCCCTGTCTTCGCCAATATGTATTCGATCAACTGGCTGCATTAACAGATGCCGCTGACGGAAAATGCTTGGTTGGCAGGAACACTTTCAGCACTCTTTGGGGAATTTGAGAAATACAGGAGAGGGAGGAAGAGGGGGAAAAAAAGCCAGGAGGCAGAATACGCTGCGTTTATGTGTTTTCTCGTGGAAATGGAGTGATTACGGCGCACAGTTGCACACATAAAACTCCAACACTAAAAGATCATAAAACCAGTCAACTTTTGATTAACCAGATCACACAGACCACCCGGGCGGAGCCGACATGATACTAATATAAACGCATGGCTTTAGAGGAGGCTCGGTACTGTCGCAGGTTGTGATGTAATGCGTTAATATCGTTAGTTGACAGGTTCGACACTCAGGTGATTCAGAATCCTGCCGGAGGAGAGAAAAGGACGAAACAGAAAAGAAATGTGATGTACAGTACAGCAGGGCCGTGCGATTAACACATCTGCACATCAAGTTAAGACTTTTTTCACTTCCAGCTATAATATATAAGATAATCAGCCGATTGATTTATTTTACTCGTCATAGTGCGAGAGTTCTGGAGCTCATTCCTGATTTGTATTTTCTTTCACTCCAGTCATTGCTCTTCGTTCGCATGGTTGCCAGATAACACTAAATCCCTACACTTAGATAAAAAAACAGGCCAAGTAATATCAGGACCAAAACTCATACTGTAGCGTATAATAAACTTTTCATAACCTTCCTGTGCTTTACTGTTTAGAAGGTCGGTTTAGGTTTAGATGCCACTGCTGGGCCCTTGAGTAAGGCCCTTAAACCTGTTTGCTCCAGGGGGCGCTATATCACCGCTGTCCCTGCGCTCTGACTCCAAAAAGCTGGGACGTGTGAACAACAGAACTTCACTGTGCTGTTATATACACACGAGATAGACAAAGGCTTATTATTATTATTATTATTATTATTATTATTTTATTTATTTTTATTTCTATTTTTATTTCTAATTTGATCTCTTTTTGTTTCTATTCTATAAAATAGGAACAAAAAGTAAAAATAATCATCATGCCTCATATTTCACTTTACAATTATTATCAGTATTTAATATTTTATTCAAAGATTTTATAAAATTGTTGAACATCTTGAATGGTGTTTAAATTTAAAACAATTTTCATTTAAAACAAGCTCTAGACTCTAGACGCAAAGCAAATGCTGATTATTATTATGTAATTTATATATTATTACAGACTTATTATAATATTTTTTTACATAATTGCTGATCCTCACTCTCAGCCAGGCTGCAGCCGCTCTCTCTCTCTCTCTCTCTCTCTCTCTCTCTCTTTGTTTATCTGTCTTGGATGTAAATTTCAAGAAAATTCACTGTTAATTCACTGCATGATGTTTCTAAAGTAAATAAACAGTTATGTTAAATAATCATGATCATGATATTGACCAAAACAATCATGTTTAGGATTTTTTATTTTATCAAGCTGCCAAAAAACAGTCCAGTTCTGTGTGTTCTGTGTGGTCCAGTTCTGTGTGTTCTGTGTGGTCCAGTTCTGTGTGTTCTGTGTGGTCCAGTTCTGTGTGTTCTGTGTGGTCCAGTTCTGTTCTAACCTGCTTCGACTTAATGCAGTGAAAACAGAAAGTCGTTTAAACGCAACAGACTCCACAGCATTCGACTAAAGCCCAAGTGTAAACTTTTAATGTTAACCGCGCTGCCAGCCTCTGCGCTAATCAGACTTCTTTAGCAGCGTTTAGCAAACATTCCGCTCACCGCTCACTTGGCGACATTTGCTAATCCCTCACGAACACCAGAGACAATTAAACGAACTTAACAGAAAAGCTTAAAGCCAAAGTCCTTACGAGGACGTGTTCACTTCGCTCCTCCTCTCAGGGCAGACTCGGGCTCGTGTGCATGGCCCTGGGGTTCAATGTCTGCATTCGGCAGAAGAAGATAATAAGAACACTAAGAGCAACCCGGAGCGCGATTAAACACTCGTCCTGTGACGCGTTCGGCTCATCAGGGGAACGTTTAACCCCGGTGTCGCCGTCACCGCCACTGCAAAATGCACATCATGTCCTTGAGTACGTGTGTGTTTATTACACTTTTTTCTGGACATTACAGCCATTTTCATGATCCAGCGTTATACTGGACACACATACACACACACACACACACACACACACACACACACACACATCCTCATCGTCTCTCTCTCTCTCAGGCCCAGAGCTTTTAACGCTTAAACAGAAGCAAAATATTAACCTTGTTAAGCAAAAAAAGTTAACCTTGAGTGTTTGATACGAGCGCAGAACGCTGCACACACGCTGATACGAGGCGACGCATCGCTCCGGCAGAGCCCTGCGTAACACAAACACAAACTTTACACATCACAAACACACTGCGCTTTATATGGTAATATATTATGCACATTTTTTCCCCTCCTAGGTGTGTGTAATCTCTACATTGATCAGAATAATACATTTTATTCATTATTAAAAAAAAAAAATTAAAATCGGCAATAATTCACTATTTAATACTTTTATTATTTAATAAACTCTCATTTATTATTATTATTATTATTATTATTACTATTGTTATTATTATTATTACTATTGTTATTATTATTATTATTAACAGTTATTTACCATACTTGCTGAAATTAAGGAAATTAAGAAAGTAAAAAGTTAGTTTAAAAGACTTCCTTGTCTCCATCAGGAATGTGTTTTGGTTTCACGCCGGATCTTAAGCAAATGTCTGGGCAGCATTTCAAACAGCTGATAGCTGTCTCCCACAATTCCGTCTCCCTCCCGCCGGCAAGCCACGGCTCCTGACAGAATGGAGTGTAATGTGTGATAGATCGTACTTTGGGGACTCTGTAATCACATTTCTCTCTGCCATCAGCTGGAGCTCGGCAGGACCTCCTCGGGAAAAAAAAAAAAAGGTCTAGTTTCTCTCAATCTGGAGGAGTGTGTGATGCATGTTTATACCATGAGTCTGAACCATGCAAAGTTACTCATCAGGAGAGACAAACATGCAAACAAACACAGCACTGAATCGTAGGTTTATACAATATATCTAGAAGATACCAAGAATTACAAGACATTCATGGAAAAAAAAACCCCACGACTTTATGGATGTAATTTATCTGTTAATATCAACAATACACATGGAGGTTAATTAGCTCTAATGGAAGAGAATTTATTATTTATTTAAGACATTTTTGTTTTTTTGACTAATAAAACAAAACTATTTCGCTTTACTTTTCTATTCCTTGTGCTATTTTTCCCGCCGTTCCTCGAGCTACCCGACCTTTGCCCAGGACAGATGCTATACATTATTAGATTGTTAACTTATTTTGCCACAGGACTCCATCGCTCCCTTCCCAAATATCTCTAATAAGGAAAATGGAGTCTTACGAGAGCGCAAGCGTCTTTATCAAGGTTAAGTAGCTAATTCAGTAAAAGAGCAAGCTGAGAGTGTGCGCGGCGGACGCGGTGTGAGCTCGCGGTACTGCGCGCCGGCCGCCAGCCTAACGGGCAAATGGCCTTTAGTCGTCCTAACGGCACTATTCATCATAACATATGCTCTCTCCAGGACGCCAAGGCCTTAATGAAGGATGGCTTTTTCATCAAACTTATTTTAGTAGATGAACTAAAGTAGAGAGAGAGAGAGAGAGAGAGAGGGGGGGGGGGGGACGGGGGGACGGAAAAGGCAGAGGAGACGTCGCAGTGTCGAGGATCTCAGGTTTGGAAGCCCAATGTTGAAACAGTGACTATAATATTAGCATCAGGAATATTTTGGGCTTTTAATTGTATGGTACCTAAGGACACTCAAAAGAAAAAAGAAAAAAAAAAAAAAAGGAGAAGAAGGACTGGGCTGAATAATTGCACATCATGCACAAGATGATTAACCAACAGCTGAAATTATTGCAACAGTCCATCCCAGAGGTGCCATGAAAGGGACTGGGAGAGGGTGTTAGCATGATAAATACACTGATGTCACTGACCTCATGGTGGCCATTATTTCTGTTGCATCCTGGGAGCGTGCTGTGGCCTTGGCACGACTCTGGTTGGTGCGTGGATGTGTGCATCTCCATCATCCAGCCTGACAAAGATGGCTGACACTGGGGGCCTGTGCCCGTTCGGTCCATCTGTGCCCAGGTGCCCGCTTTAGCATGGCACGGCGGGGTAGAGGGGAGGAGTCTGAGTGACCCCAGAAGGGTTCAGCTCCTCTGACACTTTGCCACATTGTCATTAGAAAGTCACCAAGGACTTAGGGCTCAGACGAAGCCGGTGGGAAGTTCCACTGTCCTACATTCACTTTCTGTCGTCTTACTTTGTTGTACTTTGTGCACTAAATTCACTAAACCCTAAACGCTACAATGTGCTTCCTCACCCTACAGCGTGGGAACCCGTCTGAACGGAGGCGTTACCTGGAACAGGAGCGTGCGCTGTTCCTCTGAGGGCGTCTCCGCAGCATGCCGCTCCTTTAGACACCAGCTTCCCTCCACAGCACTGGGATCTGTAGCCGTCATGGAGCAGCCCGTCGCAGCAGATCTGACCGGCCGTGGAGGAGAAGGGCTTCGAACCACAACACGCATCGCCGAAACCGACGGACGCTTGCAAGCCACCGGGATGCGAACAGCACACCTCGTCTAGAGAGAGCGGGAGAGAAGAGAGGCTGTAAATCCCAAAGACTGACGAGAGTCCGTGACCGGGGGAAAAAAAAAAAACTCATTGTGTCATAGAGTTGAGTGCAAAAGTTTTCAAATATTGTTACTCATCTTATTCCTACACATTGACAATTCATTTGCCTTTTTTTATACGAGGGCTGTTCAAGTGAAACTGGGACTTTTTCTATTGTGCAGAATATAAAAACAGAACACAGTCGTGAGAGTAAAGACTCCATTATTTCTATATATATATATATATATATAAAATGCCCTGCTACACTAATGTACTTTTCCCAGTGTGTGACGCTTGGACACCACCATCTGCCTGCTTTACGTCTGAAACACCGGCCTTTCAGGAACTCCTTTAAAGACCCAAACATGTATAAATGTCATGGAGTGAGGTCAGGACTGTACGAGGGACGTGGCGATAACTCCCAGCCGAGTTCCTTGTGTGTACAGTTCCCACACACAGATGCGTCTCTTCCACAAATCGGCGATGTGAATTCCTTAAAACGTTCAGATGTTTTACTGCGGCTGAGAGTCTCATCACCGCACTGGGCCTGAAGTCTTCTGTAAATGTCGATCGCGTTCACGCCTGAAATGTTTATCACGAGTCCCGGTTTGACTTGAACGGCCACCTTGGATAAGCAATGTTTAATAAAAACCTAAACATACATATACATGGAATTGTAAGCAAAAAAAAAAAAAGACCATGTAAAGAATCTCAACATGTTTATAAATAACTGAACCCAACAAGCTCTGTATAAAGACGTAGCGACGCGCACCTGGACGGATGTGGACGTAGTAATCGCCACAGCACCGGTATTGCGGCAGACGCTCATGTAGCTTCCCTCCGCAGCAAACACTCACAGAGTCATTTACAGCCGGTAGGTAGCGCTCATTACAGCACTGGTGGGATTCTTTAAAGCTGTGTACGGTCTGATCACAACACACCTACACAAAGACAAATGCACAATCACACACATGCAAAATGTATTTAAAACCCTTTATGCATACATCTCTAAACAGCTAAAAAAGTTCCTTTTAGTTCAAGGAAATTTTAGAATAAAGGAGGTGGCGACGCCCCGCCCCCTGAGGAGGCCCCGCTCAGGCTCATGGAGGTTCAGGGAGCAGTGTGGCCCTGGGGTTGCTCGTCTTCCTCCTCCTCCCACTGCCAAGCTATATTTAGCCACACTTCATTGTCTATTTTGGCAAGAAATCAGGCCAGGATAGATTTTCCTAGCGCGTTGGGACTACAGTCTGGTGGAGTCTGAAAAATCTGTGTTGCCCCAAGCCAGTGACATCGTCCTTACCTTTTGGCTAGTCTTCAAGCTGAAACATATCGTTAGGGATCACTCCGATGCAAAAGGAAAAACTTTTAGTTTGACTTAAATTCAGATTAACATAAAAAAACAAAAAAAAAACAATAGAACACTGAAATAAACAATTGCTCAAAACTCGTAATGAAAGTGTGTGTCACTAACAGTCATGTTCAAGGACAACACCAGTTCTGACTCAATCTCACAACGTGGGTGATGATTAGGGGTCGTATTGGACTGTTCCAATATGTAGATGACATTTGTTAACGTATACACACACACACACACACACTCATAAAAACGCATGTTCTGCATCAGTCATGTTGTGAAATGGTTATATCAGACCGACACAACAAGGGAATATTTATTGGCAGATGGCTCTGTTACATTCATTCTGTAAGACCCAGTGAATCATCTCCATTCTACGGCTGCTGTCGAACGCGGCGAGCTCGTCTTTCCTGAGCCGTATTCTTTTGTGTCCAGGCCTCCAGAGCATTACTGTCTACTCCTGAGCTGGGGGAGACGTATGGCTCGCGCTCACTTGCCAAGTTGGCAGCGTTTCAATAACATCAGGACTGCAGCAATTGCA
Organism: Clarias fuscus; assembly: GCA_030347435.1. Taxonomy (NCBI): domain Eukaryota; kingdom Metazoa; phylum Chordata; class Actinopteri; order Siluriformes; family Clariidae; genus Clarias; species Clarias fuscus. The sequence goes on along the minus strand of CM059216.1, from coordinate 840,251 downwards.
GGAGACAAGTTAATCTATTTCCTGAAAACAACTGCGGGCATGAAAGCTTTGTATTAAAATGCCAAAATGGCTCATTGCATCCTCGATACCGGAGTATTTTACTTAAATCTTAGCCTCTAACCCTGAGGCCCTTACAAGTAATGATGTAAAAAAAAAAATCTTTAATTGCCTGTGAGCTAATCTAAGCTGTTTAATAACCCTAGAACCTCGTAGATTAACTGTATTATCAGAACGTTTCACGTTAACAAATGATAAACTGCGAGGTTTGGCAAAAACTTATTTGTTCTCTTTGATAATACTAATTAATATCTATTCCCTGACATTCTCTTATTGATTATTGTTGAATGTTACCTGCTTAGCAATGAAATTAACTATGATGATGATGATTATTAAACATATGCTCAGCATATTTTAACTATAATTAAAATCTGTGTTAAAATGCTGCAATTTATTACTGAGCTCCAAAAAACAAAACTCCAGGAAACTGAACCGCTTTGACTACAGAACGTCAGCTGGTTTTTAAAGATTTTGCAACATACAGTAAGTGGGTCTCTCAAATACATTTCCACTCCAGCAGTGTATATATTCGTAGCAACAACGGAAGTGAGAAGACAGATTATCCACAGACTCAGCTTGAAATTCATATACATTTTTGTAAGTGTTTGAATATTCAAGCATCAGTAAAAGTCTATGACATGAAGTAGAAGCCATACCATACAATGGTTTAAGATGGCAAAATGTATTTTTTTTTTTTCATTAACTATCAGCAAAGCAGAGAATATAGCTCTGTTGCCAGTTAGTGCTGTTTTACTCGTTTGGAAGAGCTGAAAAGGAAACAGCAATGAAGAACTCTGCAGGTGATACGAGTCCTGCGATAATCGTGTCTGTGCCCATCATATGTGCGTGCTAAAAATATAAAACACCATTACAGATCACACACACATGCACACACACACACAAAAAAATCAGGCCTTCAGAGAACACCCAAAAAACGACCTACTAAACTACCAAATTACTCAAAATGCACCTTACATGACTCACGCACAACACACCAATAAAAAGATATTAAATACAATGAGCACGACGTTGCTGTTTACTTACAAACAAAATCTATTGTTCCTTCCTTTCTCTGAATGAAGAGGGCGATAACCTGATCATCATTGTGATCCTTTAGTCATTTAATTGATCCAACCTTCTTTTGTCCTTTTATTTCACGCACTGTTGGTCCTCGGGGAATCTCACCCACAACATTCTGTTTTATAAAGTTTAATAAATCTGCAGATTCAGTCGTCCACTGCTCACAAGCAAAGAACAGTCTCACGTCAAACACAGCACACAAACTACAAAAACTTGCGTGTCGTGTTTGAAATACTGTAATAACTCAACGGAGACGCTAAATGTACTGTACCACTTTTTAATGCCTTATAACCTGGACGTTGCGCAGTAACACGCCGATCTAACGAAAGAACGAAGCAACTGACGATACATCAAAATCCGACTGGCTGCTTCATTTATCAATCAGAATTCGTGCTTTTATTCAGAGCCGCGGCAGGAGCTCTAGGATTAAATCCAGAAAGTCTTAACAGCGGAAAAAGAGGACAAATCTGATTGGCTGAATTTCTCCTCAGTCCTAAAAACACAGACCTTGCCTTGGAAAACTGCTTGTAATAACAATATTCATTAATAAGTGATACTATAATTAAACAGACAAGTATAACACCTTCATGAAGACCTTATCATGATCATTAGCATGATGAAACGTGATGCAGGTCCACCTCATGGTTAGGTATCATCACTTCATTCAGATGAAAAGCATGGCTTGCCATACGCACTAACCTGCTCTCCCGGCTGGTAACAGGAATTTCCACAGAACTCCTGGTTTACGGGGCACTGCAGGTATGAGCACCGGGTTTGGGGAAGCGCGGCCCGCTTGGCCTGGAGCTCTTCACAAGGTTTAAGGGTCTTGCGACGAATATTATATCCTCCCAGGATGCCGTTGGGCCGGCCAGGCGACGACCACTCCAGCCTGACGGATCTACGAAACAGAAGTTTGGTCACGGCTTTATGGAGCGTGAGTATGGTGCACCGCGGTCTCGAAGTGTGACGTTCCAAAGATCTAATGAGGAGTTACATCATGTTCAAGACAAGGCAAGAAACTTCTTAGAAAAGCCTACGTCCAAATTTCTTCATAAATGTATTAAGATTTTAACAAATAGCTGACGATGTGCAGCAGGAAAACAATAAAACCTGCAGACATCCTCATACGGAGTCTCTCCGTTTTTACATGCAAGGTTTCCTCGAGTCTATAAAGCCTTGATGTCTGTCCAAGTTTTTTTTTTTTTCAATGAAAACCATCTACTATTATAAAAGAAGCACATTTGGTTGTTGGTGCAAATGTTTATCCACAGACTTCGTTTTACAGCCCCTTGTTTGAACGTTCTCTATAATAATAATCATAATAATAATAATAATAATAATAATAATAACAATAATATTGGATTATTTTCCAATTCGGTCTCTGAATCATGTTACATTAATGCTCATCTTGTCAGTGCTCAGAACCAGAGGAAACTGCTGCCATTATGCATAAACCAAATTTCACACCACATCCTAAATTGCTCTGCATGGCTATATCATTTGCATAAAGGACACGCCCCCCCCCAATATGCCACAGACAGTATGCTAAACAACTTTCATTCACTCATTTGTCCAAAGTACTGTAGTGCTTAAATTGCTAAAAATATGAACGCCCAATGAAATGTTCATATAAATTAAGCAGATGCACTAATGAGCAAAATGCATTTAAAACATCATCATTATTTTTATTCATGGCTATACTTGTGCTTTAATTTAAGAGTCTATTGCTGTTCTCTTCCATGGCTGTTCTGTGTGAGAAACACAAATGCACATAAGGTGCGTCATTTTTCAGCTCATAATCGGTTGCCAATTCCCAGACATGGCTTCAATTTCTTTTTAACATTTCGCTGTGGCCAAAACCCCTAGAATAGAGATCAAATAAAAGGATTCAAAAGAGATTTCAACTAAAACTGAGCAAACAAACTCAACTGAGCAGCCATACCTGTACATCATTCTCAGCAGTTGATCTTTAGACATGCTTTTTATATCATTCTACATTTTCAAATCCTTTGTGCATCTGGTATATTCTGATTTCAGAATCAGTACTTACTCTGTGAAGTATATACTACTGTACGATGACTCTCAGTGTGTGGGATGGGAGATTTCTATAATAATTTTAGCTGCAGTTGCACTTTTATACCACTAGTGGTTCCCTCACATTCATTCATTCTCTATAATGCTTATAGTCGTCTGCTATCCCAGAAGACTGTGGGTACACGGTGGGGTACATCCAGGACAGGGTGTCAAACCCGCACAGGACACACACACACACACACACACACACACACACACACACACACACACACACACACACACACACACACACACACACACACACACTGGGAACTGTAGGAGGAATAAACCGATAAACAAGACGCCTAGATCTTTATCATCCCCTCATATAAAAAAAAACTACAGCACACTTCAATCACTGTCTGTTAATTAATTAATTAATTAATTAAGCCTATTGATAGCCTACTGAATGTTTTCCTTTCACCGTCTCACTATCACAGCGTTTTAAACAGCGCTATCTAGAATGAATACAAAAGGTCAAACATCATATTACTGTTCAGTCGTCGGGGAAGAGCTACAGCCCTGTCTGTAATTCTATAATTGTATCAGTGTAAGTGGAGAAAACTGCAGCCGGAGGAAGTGAAGAGCAGCAACCAGGATATGAAAGCCGGTTCAGCAGCGCGCCAAGTGCAGCGGTGGCAGAGACTCCTGCAGCTCATGTTGGCACTCTGTAGGTGAGATTAGGTAACGCGGCTTTACGACATACTGCAAAGTCCGAACTGTACGTACAGTGAGTTATAGCGAGCGTCAGCCTTTCCTTTCTTTCTCTTTTTTTTTTGTTGATGCACTTCTGATATCGATTTTCGCGCTCCAGTCATGAGACGACGAGAGCTGCTCTGAGACAGACGGAGAGTTTTCACTCTCAAACATGAAGGTTTATCTGAGAGAATGAAAAAGCTAAGATTGCAGAAAGCAAATGACTTCACCTTGTGTTACTCATATAATAAATAATTCTCTATACGCTAGACTTTGTCTCTTGGCGTTTTTGAGCTCTTATAGAAAGAAGATCCTTGTTATTAATTACGCTGCTTCGAGTGATTTTTGTCGTCTAGCGAACATTAAAATGCACAGCAAGAATAAACTTTATGTGGGAACTTGAGGACAAATACCACAAACACACACACACACACACACACACATCACACTGTGCATTATATCTCAACACACACACACACGCACGCACACACACTGTGCATTATATCTCAACACACACACACACACACAGTGCATTATATCTCAACACTCACACACACACACACACACACACACACACACACACACACACACACGCACACACACTGTGCATTATATCTCAACACACACACACACACACACACACACACACAAACACACACACACACAGTGCATTATATCTCAACACTCACACACACACACACACACACACACACACACACACACACACACACACACACACACACACACACACCACACACACTGTGCATTATATCTCAACACTCACACACACACACACACACACACACACACACACTCACACACACACACACACACACACACACACACACACACACACACACACACACACACACACACACACACACACACACCACACACACTGTGCATTATATCTCAACACTCACACACACACACACACACACACACTCACACACACACACACACACACACACACACACACACACACACACACACACACACACACACACACACACTGTGCATTAAAACAGAGTGCAAAAAACATCAAATAACAGGACCACCACGATAACAGCACCTTCTACCCGAAATTAATATGGGACTTTGAATGCTTCATGCATTTCATAATAAAACATTGACTTAATAAAAAAACAAACTCTCTTTTGAGTTGCAGAAACTTTAATATCAATTGGCAATGACGCTAATCTTCAGATGTACCAGTAAGTCAAAGGTCCCATAACTATTTCTTTATTAAGTTAAGACGAGTCTCAGAGGCTCTACAAAACTGTCTGTGTTAATACTCCAGCTGAAATAAGACCCTGAGATCCTCTAATGCATTTTTGTACCTTTAACTAACTTAATTTTAACTCCAACTACAAATGTGCTGTTTAAGCGACTATGTAAATGAGCTACTGCTGAGCCACGCCCACTCATAGAACAGCAGAGCTGAGCAACAGGTCGGGGGAGGGGATGTGCTTATATGAGGTCACATAATGACATAATTAAGTTACACAAATTGCACAATAGGTGCCCTTTAATAGAGACAGAACTTACGGCGTGTTTATGAATTTCTGTTAAAATATGAAAGGTTGACTATTTTCTTACACTAATGAGCGCAGTATCGATAAACACAAATGCGGAAATGAGAGACAAATGGAATAAAAAAAAAAACAAGCAAAAAAACAAGTAAAAAGCTGCAGTGCATCCTTGGTTAAGAAATGGGGGTTTGGGGCATTAAACAGGAATTACTATTATATCACAAAAGGTGTTAGCAGCGTCTGAGTGTTAATCCATCACGGAGAAAAAAACATCTGAAATTCATATTCAGCAGCAGGAGTGAGTAAGCCATCAGCTGAGGCACTTGTCATATTTCAATCAAACCTTAAGCCGAGGTGTTGATTCTGCCACTCGGGCCCCAAAACGCGGCACCAGGAACAGAAATAATGAATTAGTTATTGATTAAATTCCACTGTAGCAAATCTCGCACGGCAAATAAATGAAGTGTTTGGGGCAGGTGTGAGCCGCAGCCGGGCGTGTCGGGCCAATAGATCAGGGATTCTACAGGGAGGGGAAGCGATACAGCAAAACAGCAATATGATACGGCACGGTAAGGAATTCTGGGTGGGGATTATGGGTAATGACGGCGCTTCAGACATCTTGTGCCTAAAACAAGCTGAATGTGCAGATGTTCCTGTATGTTCCGGAGAAGACGTGACGTTCGTAATGATTTGAAGAAGAAGAAGAGAGAGATCTCCGCAGCTCACCTGGGGCCGAGCGCTCGGACGGCGGGCGCGGGGATCTCCGCTGGCATCTCCTCCACCGTCGTCAACTTCGTGCTGTTGCTCTTCACACATGCGAACACTGTGCAGACCTCCACCTAGACACACGCACAACAAGTATTGAAACACAAACGTATTTATACTGCCATTGCTTCTACAGTTTCTAATATTCTGGCTGCATGTGAGAGCAGAACACAAGAATCATCCTGACCTGAACATCGTATACGGTGAAAGGCTGGAGGCCGCTCAGCTCCAGGGATCCTGACGTGTTGTCGGTGGAGCTGTACACGTGACCGTCCAGATAAATGGAGTAGTGCGTAATGGCTCCATTAGGAACCAGAGGAGCTGCCCAGAGAACGCGGACCGATGTACTGTTGAGGGTCACGATCTCCGGGGGAAAGACTCCTTCAGGCTCTGAGTGAAGGTATAGGGACAGGTCGGAAAAGATCAGAACTACACCATCCACTGATGATTTTATAAAATAATTAGATCAATGTCAGTCGATTACAATCAGTGTCATGATACATGACACACGATGAAGAAGTACTCGATGTTTTTTTCTGCTCTGAAAGACTGTAGAGCTTAAAAAGGACTAATGGGAACGCAACAAAACTGGCTTTTATCATCAAATAATATTGAAAACAGCAGTTAATCACAGTTTAATAATCAGCTTGCACATCATTCGGATCAGAAAAACACAAAACAAAACAAAAGCATTTAAACAGCATTTATTGGTACTTTTAGTGTGTCCAGTATCAGTACAATAATTAATATAATAATATACAAAAATAATAATATACAATTTTTTATGCACAAACAGGACTGATGACTGATTTTAGGACGAAAAAACACTGCTGCTGTTTACATGTCTAGACTCTATACTAGGGTTTAAGCACATACTCAAAGATTTAAAGATTATAAACCAAACACATCCTCGTGCCATGAGGTTCAGTTTTGGCCTCTCTCACCCCCCCCCCCCCCCCCCCCCCCCAATCCCCCCCAACACCGCCTTTTCATTTTACCCCAAGTAGCACCGGTTCCTCAGAAACACTGATTCTTGCTAAATGAGGTCTCTCTGGACTTAAAGCACTTCAGAGCCTCGCTGCTGAATCTTCAGCTTTTCCTTTCTTTTTTTTTCTCTCTCTCTTGACACTGATGGTCAGCAACTGCCTGCATTATTGTGTTAGTGAGAAGCATAAGCCCTTTCTAAGGATCCTGTATTTACACGATAAGAGATGCAGAACTATGTGCTCTGACCGGAGAACACACATGATCTGAGTGTGTAAACGAGAACACAGAACGAGAACACACATGTTTCCAGCACATGCACGTGAGCGTCCGGCACAAAAAAGACACCGATTAGTGGCATCGTGGAAAAAAAAATGATATTAGGAGAAGAATAATCACATGTATTATAGATAATTGTTAAATTGTATCATTGTTAATGGTTTTTAAAGCAGCGACAATTTGCAAAAAAAGAAAAAAAAAGAAAAGACAGAATATTTCTGCTGGGTTCGTCCACAATTAGTTCCACTTCTGCTTTATTTCCAGTTGCTTAGAGAAGAGCTTCTTAAAATGTGAGCTGCATAAGAGTACTGCAGATGGGCCATGATTAATCATTTATAACAAACTAATAATAATAATAAAAAATATCAATAAATTAATTCATTAAAAAAATACGAATTTTGTGATTAGGTATAAATTCCACATCAAATTTCTGGTTAAGTGTGTACATTTAAAAGTTAACCAGAACTAATGGAATGTGATTAAAGCTTCTAGTAGACACTGTAAGGGTGGGTGTGTGTATGAGCGTAAGGTTTTATCGTAGTGAATAACTAATGTTTAATGAAGTGTTTGTGGATGTACGGTTACATGAACGTGTTAATAGCTGCAGTACCGGCCGTATTTATCCCAAACACTATTTGGATTATTTACACCTTTTAATACCTGTTCTGATGTTCTGAGCTTAGCTGGCTAGCTGAAGGTGCCACGGCGTCCTTTTAAAATACACGCCAGCACCCTGAGCTCTAAGCTACTGCACACGTGAAGTGCTTCTAATAAGAATATTTATGTATCTTTTGGACCCTACGTGGACCCCGAGTGTGTCCTGCTGGAGTTTATGTGCTGATGAGACTTGTGCGACAACGCGACGTAGCCGACGGTAATGTCATAAACCGCGCCACGGCATGTTAAGGGACCAAAAAAAAACAAAGGAAAACTACTGGTTGTATATAAAGTCTTTCTATAAAACACCATCCTCTTCTATGGACAAAATATTACAGTTTTCCGGTTCGTGTTTCCTTTTCACACTCTGTAATCTGCAGCCGGGTCGTATCACAGAACTGGATCTCGACGTCTAACATGCAGCATGTTGAGTGTTTGCAAACGCTTTTCTTAATTTACGAAAGCAAAACAAAAAAAACGGAAGCACAGAATGTTGGCTGCATCTCTCTCTCTCTCTCTCTCTCTCTCTCTCTCTGTGTTTTGGGCCGGTCCCAGCAGACGGTTTGTGGGTAAATTGAATCAGTCCTGACGGAGCGTGGTGGGAATGGAGTAGTGCACCAGGGGGCGGGAGGTTAACTGAGCCAGTCTGGGGGATTCTTTCTTTTCTTACACCGGCGCTTCCCAGTGTCCTACAAAGCACCATATTCTGTAACCCCCAAAGTCACACCCCCCCCCCCCCCCCCCCCCACCCCCTCCCACACACACACACACACACACACACACACTATTTCTTTTTCAGCTCAACATTACACACAGTTCAGTGGTAACATTTTTCACTTTAAGCGCGGTGAGTTTTGTGAAAGAGCACTGAAAGGAGAAGACTGGAGAAGGGAAAGAGATCAAATATTCATTCCAGAGCTTTGAATGAATTACAGGTTTGAACAAAAATCCAACACTGTGCAGTCACCTGATCCGTCACCCATAATCAGTCCAAAGATAAAGGGACATTAGCGGAACGTTCCCGTATCCTGACCCAGTCCCATCTTCAGCAGACTAAGCAGGTAATAGTGAAAATATCCAGTGTGTGTTTCAGATGAAATTAATTCATGTGTCAGTCCAAAGGCATTTCTTTGAGCCTGTACAGTCAGAATAGAGAAACATCGCAGAGTCAAACCCTGACCAATGGCAGCGTCCCGTTCTCTCCTCCAGTGAGCCTCAGGTACGTACAGAGCAAGAACAACACATTCCGGACCTGGACGGCTGCGCAGTCGTGACCCCCAGCATCTGTACCTGAGCAGCTTCAGAGGAATGTTTTTTATTTCTTAAGCCATGGCCATGTGTGTGTGAGTGTGTGCGTGTGTGTGTGTGTGTGTGGGCTAATCTGGCAGCCCTGGGACTCATGGGGAATTTTTGTTGATATGACAAAAGGATCTCCCTAATTGAACTGGTTTTGCTTATTCAGTACCAATAGTCAGTTAGAGGAAACACAGATTATAAGGCGTTTACACAAACAAGCACGCGGCCTGTAGATCCCCAGCAGAGTCTTTCCTTCTATTATTCTGTAGTTAATACTGTACATACACGAAGTTTAAGTTTAAGTTAATAACTCTTTAATCTTGTTGCAAACCAATTTTTTTTTTTTTATCACTACTACTGTCTTTACCTCATAATTGACAATCGATGTATTTTTATGATTTATTATTCTCCATAAAGCCGTCAGAGTCATCGCGGTGCTTATAAACCGCGCTTAGCCGACACTAGAGATCACCGATGGAGAGAAACGCATTAGCTACTGTAACAGTAGTTTTCTCTTTCTTCGCCTCTTATTGCCTCACATCGCTTCCACTCCGGCGACATTCACACACCGTCCTGTCCAACTTCTTCATTAAGGCTCTCTTAACATGTACATTAGCCGGTGCCTTAATATGATCTGCAGGTTCAGCTGCGGTTGTTAAAGCGAGCTGCCCTTTAGGCTGTAAAATAATGAAATTACCGGTGAAAGCGCTTAGCTAAACGGCCCGTAACTTTTATTTGGGAGGTAATGATTATCTAATGTTTTTAATGTGGATTTTACTATGTGAATACGATTAGGAGAGGGAAAAGTTATGGCACACTGCAGGCAAAAGCCAGTTAAGTTTCCTAATGCTAATGCTACTCTAAGCCATTCTCGCCTGGATTAGGGGAGACATTTCAACCGAACTCAACGAGGGGTAACCTGCGGTGTGAGTCTGCACAGGTGTGTGTGTGTGTGTTAGAGTGTATGCAGATGTGTGAGTCAGAGCGTGAGAGAGAGAGAGAGAGAGAGAGAGAGAGCGAGTGGGAGAGATTAATCTGATACCTGTATTATCGGTGAATCAGTACTTTTACTGCGAGGGAAGCGGGACAATTTAATTACTATTGATCACAGCGCAGAGGTCGGTATATCAAAAATTTTTCGGGTAAAACGCAAATGTTCTCTGGACGCCTCTAGAGAACGGAGAGCAAATATTTAATCAATTCAGAGATTGGTCTCAGCTGGCTTTATCTCCATGAACAGGTCTGACTGAAGTGATGTGAGGACGGCAGACTGATGGAAATCAGCAGAAAATGTTTTAAGTACTGACAGCACGACTGAAAATACGTCAATGCAATCAGCAGGCCAACTGCCTTCAAGTTCCAGCAGCTGTGGAAACTTTTATAAAGCAGATCTTTAAAGAACATATGGAAAAAAAACAAACCATAATAAGAAATGCTACATTAACTGGAGTGTGTGACGTCCAGGAACTGATCACTAATTCACTGAGACCTTTTAAGTAGTCTTTGTTTGTTTCATTGTAAAGAAAAATCTTGTAAAAAAATGATTGGCATGAGGTTGGGAAACTCCGCCTTCTTCACTTCTTTTGCTTTAAAGAATTTGGAATTTTTTAGCCAGTTTATTATATTAATTCATTTTTAAATCCCAGTTTCAGTCTAAACCACATTGATGTATAATTAAGTTACGTACAAATAATGAGGATCAAAATGATAAATAACGCTCAATTGCAAAACTGTTAGTCAGCTTGTGTGAGGTTAACAAATCAACAAATCCCGCCTTCTGCATTATGATTGGTTATTAGAATACATGCTTATGCATGATTGGTTAGAAACTGAGAGGACAAAGGCGGGACTTGAATGTTGTCATGGTGTATGAGTGTGTATAAGTAATATACTATTGTTGTTATTGTACATCTCAACCACAGCACCATGACAGAATTAAGTTCTCAGGATGTGTTACACAAGTAAAAACTGTTTTGATGTAATTCAGGTCAATAAAAGAGAGATGAACGTGGTCGTTTTTATTGTTTCATGAGAAAAAGGCTGCCAGAATGAAACCAGGCCTGTTACAGCGTGACTCTTTTAACTCACCGCCGTCTGCAGTAACGCACGTGACCTCTGGACTAGTGATGTTGTGAGCTCCATTAGACACAGTCAGCCAGAGTGTGTACTCAGTGTTGGGCTGGAGGTCAGAGAGCAGCACAGAGGTCACAGAGGGGTCAAGCTGCAGTGTTTGCCGTTCCTGGATGGAATTGACTGTCAGAAAATAGAGCTCGACTTTTCCCTGTAGGTCCTGCAGAGCTGAGAGGAGAGACACGGAGAGAGAGAGAGAGAGACAATGATGATGTTAAGCAACAACCACATAACAGAGGAGGCCAAGGCTGAGAGACTTAAAGGCAAAGATTTTCTATAAATCTTACACAGCGATCAGCCATAACATTAAGCTCTGACCTCTAAAGGTCTGCTGTGGGATCTGGAGCTAAAATGTTAGCAATTCCTGAACAGAAGAGATTTTGCAGTGTGGAAGCAAACGGTGATGCCCTGTGTGTTCAGACATTTTTCTATCAGAGCCAGCCTTAACTTTCGCCACCAGTCTGTATTACAGCATCTGGAGCAGACAGACAAGCAGTCGCTCCTCGAGCAGGTCTACGAGCCTTGTGAGCCCACCACGTGTCTTTACTTTGGCAACTTTTGGTAGGTACTAACCACTACATCCTGGAAGCACCCCATATGATCAGGGCCCGTGTTCACAAAGCTTCTTAAGCCTAAAAGTTGCTCCGAGTGACGAAAAATCTTAGAATTATGACATTTTCTTAGAATTTCCCCTTAAATTTAGGACTAAATCTCAGTGAAGATCTTGGCCCTAAAAATGGGTCCTAAGGTAAAAATAGTTAAGAGTAGAGAGGAGGAATTTTAAGAGGCTTAAGAGTTTCTGTATCAGAGGACAAAATGGCGGAAGGAAGAAATATTCTCCAAACACTGAACGTAAAGCTAAAAGTAAACGCTGCTCTTCTGTCCAGTCTGGTTTTCTTGTTCTTTTACTTCCAGTTTGCTCCCAACAATCTGAAATGGATCACAAGTAATAAAATCGGTGCGATAAATAAATGTAAGAACTTAAATATAGTCACTACTGTGTGGAAATTGGTTGCTTCAAAAGTCGACGCATTTTCAAAATGTAGGTGTTTAATGATCTTTAATAATATAATAATATAAGATATTTCGCCTATAACAGAAACTTTGCATAAAGTCGCCTGTAGTCATGATTATACAATTCCATTATATACAAACATTATGATTTCACTGTCTGTTCTATTATTAAATATTCTATTTTCACAGAGAGCGCATTTTAAGACCTTAACAGGTTTTTTATCAACCAATCACAGTCCATGAATTGCTGCATCGTCCCTAGCAATGGGGTCGACCACGCCCGCTCACTAAGATAAAGGTTTTTCTACTTTCCTTACTCAGAGTTGCTCTGAGAAGTTTCCTAAATCACTTTTAGTCTAGGACTCCCAGCTAGGACTCTCTGAGAGAATTCTAAGATGCTTTGCGAATGTTTTGGCCGCTGTTACAGTTGCTCAGATCCTCGCGCTTGCCCGTTGTTTCTGCTTCCGACACATCAGATTTGAGAACTGACTGTTGACATCTTAAAGCGTAATCTTTCCCACCGCTTTACACATGCCAGTGTTACAATCAATCAACAATCAAACGATCAACGTTATTTACTTGACCTGTCAGTGGTTTTAATGTTATGGCTGATCAGTGTATTGGGTTAATAGCAGACAATGTCGCACTATGCCTAATTTTAAAATAGTCAAACATTAAACCTAATTGGATTTAAAAAAAGACTTTCAATAGAGCCGTGAGTGACTGTTTACTTAGTGACTAAAACTAAAACGGTCAGTAATGTACACTGCCTGTCAAAAGTCCCCATATCTGAAGGGTCAAAGTTTTGGGCTGCATCAGGCAAAGAAAACAACTTTTTAAATGATTTCAAATGACTGGAATTTATTTTAAGAACTGTCCAAAAGTCAATCAAAATCTGTGTTTTAGTGGTGAACCGTCAGAAACATGGGCTAAAAAAATAATCATGAATGGAGATCCCTAAAACACTTGGTGACGTTGCATTGTTTTAAAAAAAAATGTCCAGTAAAAATCTGAGCTATGTTTAATCCATGTAAGAGCATTTCCATACACATGAGAACTCACAGGACTGAGACTAAAGAGCTGTGTGTCCATAAGAAAAGCACTCGTTAGTGAGACTCATCAGAATCTGCCTAACGAGTGGTTTCAAAAAGTCTTCAGATTGTTAGGGAACATAAAGACTGGACTTTGGAGTGATGTATAAAGGTCATGTGACCTGACGAGTCCAGACTGAGTCTATTCCAGAGTGATGGGCGTGTCAGGGTGAGAAGGGAAGCGCATGAAGCGATGCTCCCATCATGCATAGTGTCCACTGTACGAGCCTCTGGAGACAGTGTTATGATCTGGGGTCGCTTCAGTCGCTCAGGTCGAGACTCAGCAACGTCATGTGGAGATCAAATGAAGTCACATGACCACCTGAATGTACTGAATCACCAGCACATCACATTGATGGAGGGTTTCTTGACATCTTTTTCTTTGCCAGACAGTGTACATCTGTCCATGCTTTTAAACCCCTTCAAACATTTAAATCTTAAAGAACATCTCACTGGGTGTGGTCCAGCTAAGGAGAACAGCAGTGTGGTTGATGGTCTGAGCAGACACGTTAGGAGCATGGAGTGGTGGACCAGCCAGGGTAACTCCTGAGTACACCTCTCCCGAGGAGTAGCCCACATCGTTGTACACCAACAGCTGGTACTCATACCAGGTGTATCTGCAAAAAAACATAAAATCTACACTGACAACAACAACAACAAAAAAATTAAGACAGAGAAATCTGCAAACTTCACATAATACTACTACAACTACTAAAAGAACTACTATCATAAATACTACAGCAACAACAGCATGAATTATGAGGGTGTTCGAGTCAAAGCGGGACTTCTGATTGTACAGAATAACAGTCCTGAGAGTAAACACTCCCTTTATGTCTCTATATTAATCCCCTGATACACTGATCCCAGTGTCTCACTAGAGCTCGGACACCATCAGGGGAGAAAGTTCTCTCAGTACGCTGGAGACTGTCTGTCTGCTTCACGTCTGAAACGCTGGCCTCCCAGGAACTCCTTTAATGAGTGTGTGTACAGTTCACACACACAGACGCGTCTCTTCTCTGACGTTAATTTTCAGTGATCAGGCGTTCCGCGCCCTGAATGTTGACGTTCACGACCGCGGCGATCTCCGGGATCGTCATTCACAGACGATCAGATCACGGTCATTCACGGACGTACAGACGTCTTTAAAACGTTTGAACTGAGAGTCTCATCACCGCACCGTGACTGAAGTCTTCTGTGAATGTCAATCACTTTCACGCCTTCATTTACCAGAAATTTCATTAGTTTGACTTGAACGCTCCTCATATATTGCCATAATTCCAATAAGAACCTGTTCTAATGTTTTGAACCTTAAATATAACAAAAATGAGACTAATAAAAACGAATCTGTTATTTTAACAGACGTATTCTTGTGCTGTAATGCAAAAGGCAAAGGGATGAATAAACAGCATGAATTAACTTCAGAGCCGAAGAGAAAAAAGAAGAGAAGGGAGGAAGGTAATATGCAGATATCTGCTACAAAAGTACACACACACACGCACACACACGCACACGCACACGCGCACGCGTAGAAAGATTAGCACAAAAACAATTGAATTCTTTTGGATATTTGCTTAATGTATCTTTGAGCTGTATTAAAAAGATGGCATCAGAGCGCAAAACCAGTTTTGTACACACTGGCAGCGTTTGCGTTAAAGCTAATTTTGGTAATCTCACCTGCTAAGGCCTTTATCTTCGTGGAACAATTTGTCTCCTGCGTAAACATGGTACCAGCGATTCAAATCTTCAGGGGGACGGGAGGCCAGGGGCTGCTGGGTTTTCCGTCTCAGCAGCTTGTACCTGAGGGCAGGAGAAACGGCCCGATAAATCACAGCCTGCTCAACTCCTGCAATCCTCTCGCTGTTTCAGCCTCCTCGCCTGTCTCCCCCCCCCCCCCTACCCCCACGCCCCCCCCACGCCCCCGTCTCACTCTCTCAACAGTAATGCTAATTTCGCCCGTAATCATGCAAGCTGGGTTTAATGTGCTCTTCATAAGCCTAGTTCAACAAACAAGGCATTGGAGGGAAAAAAAGGTCATGAATATTAATGGTCAGACATGAACACAGAGCTTTATTTACCACCTAATCAGCTCAAAAACAGACTCACTTATAGGCTGGGAAATAACAAAAGGCTGTTAAGCTGTGTTTTGTAGAGTGTAATTCTCCTGTATCGTATAGAACTCACATTAGCAGGACTTCTTTAAGGGATTATTCAGTGTTTAGGGAATGTTTGTGCCGTTTTAACTGGTTACTGTCACACTTGTCTTTGAAGAGCGGTTCACATTGTTCCAACACCGTCATCTCCGGCAGGTACACCTGATGATTAACCGCGGGCTTACGCCATTATTTCAATCGCTCAGTGATTCCTACTGAAAGTGTAGCTTTATCCTTTACAAATATTATACAAATACTGTCATTTTTTTTTCTAAAAGAAACATTTTATTAATTACCGTACGTCAGGGCCGTTTGGTCGTGACGGCGGCTGCCATGACACAGCCAGGTAGGACTCGCTTATGGCGACGACGGAGAGTGCCGGAAGCCCCTGTGGAATCATGGGTAATGTAGTGACCGGTGTAGGCAGGCTCTCGGTGCAGCCTCCAACGAAGCCGCCGCCCCCTGAACAAGCGAGGACGGTCACGCCGTAGTCGGTGTGCGGCTCCAGGCCAGTGACTGTGCGGTTAAGCCAAGAGGTGTCAGTGTGGGATATGCGTGGATCTGGCATCCTGATCTCGTAACGTACGATTTCTCCATTGGGTATGAGTGGGCTTGTCCATGTCACCTATAATAACACAGAAGCGTACACACACGTCCTCATGAGTACAAAAGCAAGTGTCACATCAGCAGTGAACTTTTCAAGACTTTCAAGTATTCCAAAAAAACAGACAACGACGTGGATTAATGTTCAATAAACGTAATGAAGATATTATTATGAACCAGTAATAACAACAACAACAACAACAACAACAACAAAAAATCCTACATTCTGTATACCGTATTATTAACAGGACGAGATGACACCTCCTGTACACAGACGCCGTCCTGAAAACTAACACACACCTGTCAGGGAGCTGGAGGCAACGGTGAAGCTTGACCTGTCAGTGGTTTTAATGTTATGGCTGAACAGTGTATAGGGTTAATAGCAGAAAATGTCGAACGGTCACACTACGAGTGAAGCGATGGGACACACACCATGAGCGGTACGAGCCTTTCACACATTCCTGAGTTTGATCCCAAACTGACAAACTGGTGCAAGCTTGAGATCGTAGGAAATGAGAGTTCAATGTGGTGTGTTGGTGTTTGGGAGAAATCCTATTCGCCAAAAATACTTTCATCCACGCTGGAAGGTTGGAAATCTAGTCGCTGAGTATAAAAGCATTGTGGCATGTTTTAAGTTATTCGTAGGTGGACCGAAGCAGGCGATGGTTTCTGTCTCTTCATAACAGATCGTACTGTAGTGTGTAAATACTGTATATGCACAACTCCGTGTTGATGTGGAGCGAAAGTCAAAACCTCTCACGTGGTCAGGCCTTGCACACTAAACTACTTAATAGTATGGATTACTAGATACTAAATCATTGGCGAAATCTTTGGACAAAATGATTAAATCCAACTCCGACTAAATGTAAGATGAAAGAGAGCGAGCGAGAGAGATCTGTGTGTCTTATGACAGCACACACACACACACACACACACACACACACACACACACACACACACACACACACACACACACATACACACAATTACGTAATAAATGGGAAAAAGAGAAAAAAATCTTTCGGAAAGCATCAACTCTGATTAAACTTCATTTTGTTGATTTGCAAAATGTCTTGATATCAGTGTCAGAGGATCATAATATAAAATATCAATTTAAAGGAGTTTCTGCAAAATGCATGCGATGTGATTTCAAAAAAGTTCTTGCGGCGGATTCTACCGTATTAGAAGCTCTTATACACGTGGGTGTAGGTTCGTAGCCCTACTGTTTGTACACCAGCATTAAGTAAAACGTTACCCTTTATACTGTACATACACACATACGACTGGAGCGTCTGAGGTCACTGCTGTAGTGAAGACACGCCGACTTTCACCCGGAAACACA
>CM059216.1:795002-817502 GCA_030347435.1 Clarias fuscus | reverse complement strand
TTCACAGTCAGTGTCTGACTTTGTTTGCATTAAGGAGCTGATTAATGTTGCTTTTTTCGTATATTTTGCGTCATTATCCACCTGCACAGTGAAGCTCAGTCCTTTCAGAAAGTAGAACTCGGTACACGTCAGGAGTCACATCATCAATAAACACATGACCCGGGTCTATTAGCAGCCGTACTTGGCCACGCCCTTAACGCTGCCTCCACCACGTTTGATCAGATCATGTGGCATGGTTTGGATCATGCGCCCTTCCTTTCCTTCTCCATGATCTTCTCTTACCATCTTTCTAGCACAAGGTCCTAGCACAAGACCTTTCAGCTCTATAATTTGATATAAGTAAGCTAAGAGCAGGCCACGCCCTGCCATGAGTGGTGGATGTTATTGGCGCCTGTTATTTATAAAGAAAAATATTTTTAAAAAGTATGGAAATGCATAAGGTGAAACATGTCCTGAAGAGCCTGTGATGACTCGGAGAGAAATTAAATAAATAAAGCAGCAGCGACGTTGCCAAAAAATGCTCCAAGTTAAAACAGCTACACACCAATATATAAAAAAAAAATAATAATAAAAAAAATTATATATATATATATATATATATGTAAAAATATTTTTTTTTACATTTTTTCTTTTAAAATAATATTAAACCAAAGTACATTTCACATGATAGAGGAAGAAAATAATTAATATAATTTTGATATACATATATAATTTTAATATATAATTTTATAATTCTATAATAATGCAGTAATTCTAGATAAAGTCTGGTGCGCATTTGCTGCTACTGATTATACTGCTTATTAAAAAATACCCACTTTAAAAAAGACACATTTTCATAGTTAATATTAATTCTGTTCTGTATATACTGTACATATTATATATATATAAAACTCTCCTTAAAGTTAAAGTATAAAAACCCTCGTTAAAGTTAAAGCCGTATACTTCAAGTTAAAGCGAAGTTCCAGTTCCTCGTCTTGTGCGCGTCCTCGCCGCCTGACTCTCCAGCCTCGGGTGTCTGATTGATATTTAGGCCCTATGAAAGCTCATTTGCAGGTAATGTTTTCCTCCTACATTTACGTCCCACAGTAGCAGTGGTAATGGAGAAGCAGCAAGGGCGCGTCTGATCAAGGTGACTGGCTCTCGCTCTCTCATGCATGCTGGGCTGCTGATGTCTCCCCACAGATGGCCCACTTCCACCTCCCCATCACCACCTTGTCCCACCTGAGTACACGGAATGAGCTTTAGGCCCCAGAGCTCAGTACTGTATGTACCAGTAAAACAGAACGAAGCTCAGATGGATATGGCAAAAAAAAAAAAAAAAAAAAAAAGGAAAAATACAAAGACTAATGTTTAGCAGAGGTCAAACTGAATAGGACTGATTTCCAAAAAAGGAAGTCCAACTAATCATTAGTGCATAAGGGTTTACACCTCTTCTGTTGGTTTTGTTCATGAAAAAGAGGTCACGAGTTCACCAAGAGGTCATGAGTTCACGTTCCTAACATCCTGGCAAAGACGAAACTGACCGTTCTTCTTTCTTCCAACACAACAACTTTAGGTGGTGCGAGAAAAGGGGTCATCAACTGTAGCTTCCACCCCACTCCCCCCACCCCCTAACACACCACTACCCCACCCCACCCCACTCTACCCCGTCCTGATAAATAAACAATGCACAGATTTGACCTTTGGGTTAACAGGTTTTTATGCTTGCTCCACTCAGCACTCTAACTGATTCAATTACCACAAAGGTTCGAGAGCTTCCATGAATACTGAAAAAGACCCCCAAACCCCCCCACCCCCCACCTCTGACACTGCTTCAAAAAAAAAAAAAAAAAAAAAACTCCCTGCAAATGTACCTGTGCTTGCAAATCCAATGTGTCTCTCTGGAGAAATTCCTTAATTGTTAATAATTTTACCACATGAGACAATCAAGTCACCTTGAACACAAACCCCTCCTTCGCCCCGATCCGAGCCTCGTCTGCTCGCTCGCTCTCTAGCCTCGCCTCAGTCTGTAGAGCCAAAGTGTTATTTAAGCTTTACTGGTCTGTGTTAAATTTCGCAATTTGAAGGGCTGTTAAGTTTTTCAATTGAAATTTCATTTAAGATGCAGGTGCTTTTGATTTTATTGATGCTTTACTGCTCTTGGGGCGCCTGACGAGAACACTGCGCAATAACACCAGGCTGCCTCCGTCAGGGCGTCGGCACCGCCCGCCGCCATCGCAGGACGTCCGGGACGCTCACGCCGGGTCCGTCCTGGGACGGGAGAAACATGAGCGCAGGACACCGGGACACCGGATTCAGTTACAGTGGTGTAATAATAATAATAATAATAATAATAATAATAACAGAGTAAATTCACAAGGAATGTGATGAGGGGGTGAGAAAAGGAAAAGAATAAGAAAGGGGCATTTTACTGTCACGAGGGACAGAAGGAGCGCTGGCTGAAAGAAACTTAAAATAATATCATAGGCACAATCGATGTGGTAGTAAAGATCACTTGATCACTTGACGTTATACCGGTAGTTCAGACTGGGAAGAGGTGCTGCTTCAGGACAGTGAACCGTCTCAGGCCAGCACACACATCTGGCTCGGGACCGAACAAATTACAAACATGAACGGAGCAGATGAGCAGACGAAGATCTCCTGCGCCTGATCCACCAGCGTTCTTCATACGCGCGTGTACGCTATGAACGTGTGTGTGTGTGTGTGTGAGACGCTCAGGAACGAACCGGAAAGCCCACATGCTAAAGTTTATGCTCTCAGGACCGGCTCTCGAGTCAAAGGAGCAAAAAGTCTCACAAAGAATTACATTAAAAAGGTGTGTATGAAAATTTAATGGAATGATAAAATCAGAGGCGAGAGAGTCTTCTGCATGTATAAAGCGCTCGTACATCTTCACTAGGGAAGTCTCACTTCAAGGCAATCAGTCAATCAGTCATACAGCAGGAAATACAAAGACGTCTCACAGTAAAAAAGCAAAAAAAAAAAAATCCTCTTTTTTTACTCTTGCCATTTTTGTAATGAACGCGACACGCGCTGAATCGTCGTAAAATTCTAAACAAATTAAAAACCTAAAACCAGCAAACGTTAAGGCTTAATAATTATTTGTGATTAGCAGCGGCGTGTGAATATGTAGGCCAGCGCGGCTTCACCCGAGTGTTTTCCACACTGTGTTAGGGGGAACAGAAGGGAACTCTCTCTGGGGGGATTTCTAAATTAGAGACAAGAAAAGTTATTGCTGCTGAGAGAGAGAGAGGGGAAAAAAAGGAAATTAGACATACGGTCCTCTCCTATTATTTTACCTTGCTCGTCCTTTCATCTCTCCCTTGATCATACGCGATCATTACTTTGACAAATCTCTGCAGTTCTTTCCAGTTCCTTTATGCGTGTGCGTTTTTTTATTAGTCATTTTGCACCGCGAATGTACGAGTTCTGTTTAACCGTAAACAATCACCTCCTTCACCGCAATGTGTTTATGAAGAATTAGTTTCCCAAACGCGTTCCACACCGACTCCGTGTGTTTATTACCAGCGGAAGTAAATGAGTATTAATTGCTGCCGTTTAAGGTTGAAAAAACAAAAAACAAACAACCTTCATTTGGTCTTCTGTCCGCTTTTAAACTGTCCGGTTGTGATGAGTTTGTGTGCCGTGTGGTTTCTGAGACGCTTTTCTGCTTCTTTTACCACGGCTGTAAGTTCACCACTGGTTTATGTAAAAGTCCTAAAATCATCAGTTTCTGAAATAATCACATCAGCATGCGACCACACCTCGTTCGAAAGCCGCTGACTCGTCTGTTATGAACATTAACTGAAGCTTTCAGACAAAAATATCTGCGTGATTTCATGCACTGCACTGCTGCCACACAATGCTTCTTTCTTTTTCTTTTTTTTCAAAACAAGACATATCCCAATGTAATGAAACCTGGCTAGAGATTTTTATTAATTAACAAATGTAATTGACTTAAACACACTGAAAAAAAGCTAATCAAATTAACATAATTAAAAGGTGTACAAAGATCTCCTTACATTAACACAATTTGTTAATGTATGAGGGGTGTTCAAGTCAAAACGGGACTATTATAAAATAAAAATAAAAAACAGATTTCAGAGTCTATCATGACAATTAATTTATTGATTAAAAGCCACTAGACATTTTTATTTCTTATAATTTCCACTTGTTTTTGATTGATATGTTGCAAAAAAAAAAAAAAAAAAAAAGGAAAAGAAATGGTGTACACACACTGAAATTATTTTTAATAGGAAATCAAAGACATAAATATAGGCACGGGCAGACAAAGCAACCGATCCAAGATATTTCCACATGTTTGGGCCATTCAAGGAGTTCCTTGGAGGCCGGGGTTTCAGACGTGAAGACTCCGGTGTACTGAGAGAACT
This sequence comes from Clarias fuscus, assembly GCA_030347435.1. Lineage (NCBI taxonomy): Eukaryota > Metazoa > Chordata > Actinopteri > Siluriformes > Clariidae > Clarias > Clarias fuscus. Next base: position 813,111 of record CM059216.1, on the reverse strand, counting down.
TTCTCCCTTCATGGTGTCCAAGCTCTAGTGAGACACTGGGATAAGTGAACACCACTTTTACATCCAGCACGATTTGATCATGTACATACTGTATACTAAGGCCAAATAAAAACCCTCAGCTGAGTTCAGGATCAAACCTGAGGTGTTTCCTTCCTGTCAGTGCCGACACCCTCTCGAGAATTTACGTGTAATCGGATCATGTTAGTATTAACTGAATTGATTACACTCGCTCTACATAATTCACACCTGTAATGAGCAGTGACCCTGACCCCTTCTGCTCTCCGGACCTGATGCCCTCCTTCTAATCAGCGCTACACGACTCGCCGCTGCTGAGGACGGTCCCAGAAGGACAGCCTTAAAATCAACGAGATTACTGTGGATGATTCCAATTAAAACCCAGAGAGGGCGAGGAACCTCAACGGAAAAACAGCTGTGCAATCAAGTCTCCATCAATGAGCAATTAAAAAATAAAAACAAAATGTACTTCATTTTCATAAAACTAAAAAACATCATCTGAAGATCAAGTTTCTCATGAGCTGAAGTTTCCACTTTGGCTGTAGAGCGCACAGTTAGAGACGAGAAATGATCGAGAATCGCAATATAATCATCACCAGGATCCCATTCGAGTCCGGCTCCTCTCATGAATCATGAATTCAGCTTTTGATTGATGTTTTTATGCAAACGTAATTTTTAAATGGTCCTAAATCTGTCCTGTTTCTGAGAGCAGAACGTTACTGGTACTTAAAACTGGAGTTGTGTGATTGAATAAATTCTGCAACATAATCAATCGATTCAAATAATGAAAACGACGATCAGGTTTCGAATCAGGATTAATTCACACTTTTTGAACTTGTCAGAAGTATGCAGATGTTAAACGGTCTAAAATTAGGAAGTCTTTTAAAATAATCCACAGCTTAAACAGAACTGACAAACCTCTTCACAAATACACGCTTTTAGCAGGATAACGGCTTCTTTCTCTTCTTCTTTTAAGTTTATTGCCGGTTGGTGCAATACCGCCACCTACTGGACTGGAGACTTGAGCAGCAGTTAGTCAAGGAAAAAAAGGTTCCAGCTTTGTACAAGACTCAACATGTACAGAATCAGCGACACAAATTACACAGCTTACTGGTGCTTATTAAATACTTTTATTTTAATTTGCCTTTTGCTTTTTGTTTGGCTTCAATAAAAATACTGTAATAACTGTCTGATTTTTTTCTCAAGCAGCTACATTTCTTAAATGTTTCTATATATATATATATAAAATCTAATCGAGTCTTTTCGTGCAACGTATGAAGCACAGCTCTAATCTAAACAATGTTGGTTTACATTTTACATTTCTTTCATTCTTACATTTTTTTTACTATTCTGCCCATAAATTAATTCTATTGTGTATTGATTATTGCATACGTCAGAATGTTCTTTTTTTTTCTTTTCATTATTATAAGATTAAAAAAAAAAAAAAACACTTCAGTTCCTATCCATGAAATCTTCACTTACTGCTTAAAAGCAACTAGACATTTGACATTTTTAATTCTTATATCATTAAGTTGTTTCTGATTGATATATTGCATTTTGGGCAAAAAAAAGGTGTATTGTAGTACATGTTGTCGATTGTGTGTTTTGTATTTGCACAGGTTTTGGGATACACACACTGAAATGATTTTTTTATAAGGAAATCAAAGACAATTTATAGGCACGAGTAGACAAAACAACTGATCATCAGTTTTAATAAATTACAGTCTGAAATTAAAACTGCAATTCCATTTACTGTAGAAATGATTGTAAAACTTGGGGAGAGAGAGAGAGAGAGAGACGTTAGGGGAAAGTGGGCGTCGCACTCTGCATGGTAATGAAGAGGTGATGGTCCATAATACTGGGTATTTTGAGTGTATGCAAATATTCGCTCCTTAATTAGAATGCATGTGGTAATAGACTGAAGTATAATTAATTTATAACTTAGCAAAGAGTGTCTGTTACGAACTCTAATATGATTCTATTACGGTAATCAGTTCACAATGACACCAAGTAGGTCATCTAGCAGGCATACACCTCGGCTTTGGGTGCACACACACACACACACACACACACACACACACACACCCACACACACACACCACACACCACCTGCTCATCTGCTGCTACATATGCTGAATAAGGCTCATCATACACACTGGTGTACCAAGGGTCTGTGACGAAAAAGTGTTTGGAGTAATGTGTGTATATTCAATGTGTGGAACAAAGTGTGTGTGTGAGAGAGACTCACGATCTTGGGCAGTGCGGAAAGACACCCAGGAGCTGTGAGCTTCACCATACTGGTTTGACACCAGCAATCTGAACTGGTACTCTGTGTACGGTTCCAAATCCTGCACCGAGTGAGCGAACACCGTTTCTGTCTCATTATCCACCAGTCTGTAAAACACACACACACACACACACACACACACACACACACACACACACACAGTAGATCACGGAATGCTTTATACATCAATAAATAGATCAAGCTGCTCTGATCAAATTAAAACAAACTCATCAATTTGAACATCCTTGAGATATGAAATAATAAACAAGCACATTTTCTTTGATTTCCTGCTAAAGCAACTCCATACACACAGCTCATTAATGCCTTATGACTCCTGGTTGCTTTCAGGATAGTTTTTGAGCAGCGCCAATTTCCAGCAAGCTTCGCCGTCAAATTTACTATAGAGCTATAATAAAGAAAAAAAGAAAAAAATCACCTGAACAATGAAATACATTTGAACGGAATGGCAGGAAATGAGGCTGATATATAATACATGGAGCTAGTCATTTATTTATTACAACAGAATGAGAATTTTTCCCCCATCTCTGATTAAATAGCAATTTGTTGTCAAGGAGCATGTAATGCATACATATCAGATGAAGTTAGGCCCTGCCTCTCCTTGCTATGATATGGAAACTTACACTTGCTTAAAGAGTACAAATCCCTCTTTTCTGTAGAGTTTAGCAATTCTTTAACACCCTCGGCACGATCTGGATTAAAATTTCTGTAATGTAATTGCTATAATAATAATAATAATAATAATAATAATAATAATAATAATAATAATAATAATAATAATAAAAAAAACCCTAATTAGTAAGTAAGTCAGATCCCTCTACGAGGACAGCGACCTACATGTGCAGCTAGTGTTAAACTTAAACTGTGTATGAGACGGAGTCATGTATTCGTGTGTGCTGCGGTAAGGAGACTCACTGTAGGACGTGTTGGGTGGCCGGATTCTTCATCTGGAGCTGATAGCGCAGAGTCCCAGGTGCATTGGGGCGCGAGGGACTGAGCCATGCCACCTGCAAAGAGCTGGAGGTGGCAGCTGCCAGCCTCGGGGGCAAGAGGCCATCTGGAGCTGGGGGCATCGGGACAGAGAGAGAGAGAGAGAGAGAGAGAGAGAGATGAAGGCCAAGGCGAGGGTGGCATATGCTCCAGAGCACTAGTGTGACTGTGTTAGTGGTGAGGTAACGCAGCGGGATGTAAAGCACCAAATGAAAGTATTTACTTTTACTTCAAAGACAAAAACAGTTTCATAAATATATACAGAAATATAGCATCATCATTATGGCCTGTGACATCAAGGGCTAAATCATTCACTGTATTAATGTTGGATTTTTTGTACAATAAAATGCAAAATGCTTACGCAAAATTCTCTTATTAGTCATTTTTATACATTCGGATGGGTGTGTCTCCAGTGTGTGTGTGTGTGTGTGTGTGTGTGTGTGTGTGTGTGTGTGTGTGTGTGTGTGCGTGGTTTGGGTTTAATTGCATTTTCCCCCACTATTATGACCTCATATAAGGCGAGCCCCTCTCCAGGCTTGTCTCTTGTTCTCTGAAGGGGCGTGGCTCAGCAGTAGCTCATTTGCATAGAGGCTAAAATGGCCAATTTGTAGGAGGAGTAAAATAAAGCAAGTTTAAGATATTAAAAATGTATTATGTAAATGGTGTATCCTGGCTGACCTGCACTCTGACCCCAGCTTCGTAACTAAGACAAACTCTTTCCACAGTGCTGTAAAGTACATGAGACAAATAACTGAATCTGAATCTTAATTATCTGAGGGTTAATTAAGCTGGAGCATTAAACACACACACACACACACACACACACACACACACACACACACACACACACACACACACACACACACACACACACACACACACGCACACACACTTACTTGGAGTGGAGCTCTGAAGGCCGTGTTAACGTGGTATAATACAGTATGGGACCTTTAAAGTGAATACAGTGATTGAGACTAGACTCACTCACACGCCTCTACTTAAAGCATCCATTGTTTCCCATCAGTGTTTATGAACTGTTCATCAAAAGAAACGTTACCGATTGTCAAATGTCAGACTAATTTTATTAACTCGTGTTTTCCTCCTCGCTACAGTCTAAACATCGCGACGCTAAATCAACCCTTAATGCTAATGCATAATGCAAGATGCTACAGTTATGCTTTCAAAGTGCACTTTTCAGCGTGATTTGTAAGCTGTTAAAACAAATTGCGGAAAGATTTGAAGACATCCATTATGAAGGGAAAAACAAGCCGATCCCGCTGCCTGTCGCCACACTCGGTAGGGACTCCAGGCCGAGTCGTCGGTTTCGAGGAGCAATCCGGGCGGCGTGTGTTTCGATAATACGCCACTCCAGAAATAGCAGTGAGCCTCTCTTCTTAAGTGAAGGCTCATTCTCAATCAACATCCCTCTCATGCAACCACAAGCACTCAATAACTGTTGATTACTTAAGTCATTTTGTGCATGCCCAAACAGAAGCGCCGCAGTGGAATACCAATTGCACTCGCACCGACTCAAGCTTCAGAAAACAAAAAGGGTCAACAAGGGCGTCGGTTACAAAGGCAAAATATCCCAGCGCTCCCAGACCCCCGAGCCGAATGAGATCAAATGATATTCCGGGCGACTGCGCGAGCAGAAAATGTACTAATGCGCTGATTGATGAGCAAGCGACCTGCCAATGATGTCAGCAAAGACGCGGCTCCTTTAAAGGACGTTCAAAAGCTTTCCGAGCTCATCCCTCATGTGGGGTGACAGCAGGAACCGAAATGAAAAGCAGTATATACGTGACACAACCCAGGGTTCGGTTTCCATCCGCTGCGCTACGCGAGCAGGGGCCAGTTTTAAGAGGGCGAGCCTCATCACTCAATTCGGCACGGCTCGCCATCGCCTCCGCTGCCAACCTCCGATTTTCATAATGCACTGGTGCTTGTGTTAGGCTTGAAAAGCACCGGGCGCTGGGATACGAGCCCTAATTGGAGGGAGCGGATGCGTTTTCCTGGATGGACGTCGGTATTAAAAGCCATTCCGCAGTTTTCTCCCATCTGCCTTCGGTACTAGAGCCCGGTTAGGATTAAGCGTCCAAGCTTCCATAAATGTAATGATGATGATGAGCATATGGACTGGCCTGAACTGCGAGCCCACATCCTGCTCCACTGCTAGCACAACCTCGCGGTTTCAGAGTAAACCATCTCCTTTTACTATTGCGAATGTATAAGGATATTAACTACATGACAAAGGATGGCTGTATATGAAGATATTCAGTGTGGGATAACTTCACGTGTTCAGTCTCACAAAGAGAAACAAAAACATGAGAAACAGACAAAAACCGAAAGAGAGAGAGAGAGAGAGAGAGAGAGAGAGAGCATCAGATACAACGCCAGCTTCGACTGAACAAAGACAACCAGTTGACAAAAGAGTTAATTCCTTACAGACTTATTTCATCAAACAGTCGGCATGGAGTTTCCCCTTTGTTTCGGCTCCCTCCTTCCTCAGGTATATCAGAAGTGTCACTAATCATTTTAAACTATGCACTTTTATGTTTCCTCTGGATCTCTTAGCTTTCTCTGCCTTCTGTTCTTTGATATAACAAGGACAGTTCGAGACAAGGCTTCAGTTCAGCTACAAGAACCCTAAAGATCTGGCTGAGCAGAGTGGAGCGAAACGTGTGGTATTTAAAATTTATACTTCCTCGTGTCTTTGTTTTGAACTTGAACATTTCTCTGGCAGAAACTTCAGAACTTCAACTTCGCGCTTCGTCTGGCGTTCGCAGAGGCCATGCTGTGAGCCGCGGCCTCGCTTTCACCCGCTGGCACCGAGACTGACGCGGCGTCTCTGGGTCCCGGGGAGCAGGTAAAGTCTCGGTGCGTTGGGTTACACCGATTAAAAAGCTAGTCCCTTAGATACGGCCTTTCCGAACAAAATTTCTTCTCCGAGAATATTATTTCTAAAAAAAAAAAAAAACAGACGTCCTACTCTTCTTGGAGAAACTGGTATCTTTTGTGGAACCGGCAGGATTTAAAGGAAGGCACGGTGACAAAGAAGATCATGTCTGATCACAGACAGATGAAAGCCGCCATCTTCGGTTCCTGTTCTGGTCTGATCAGGATTAGGAACAATTGCAGAGGCGGTTATGGTGTTTGGATGCCGCTGCTTGAGCTTTGATCAGTCGAGACGTCTGCTGTGGAAGGAGCTGGCTGGAGGCCTCCGAGACATCTGGGCTGGAGGGAAAAATGAGGCTGATCGAATTGGTATAATAAAGACTCCTGTCATGTGCGAGTATAAAAACAAGACTTCTGGTTTCCAGGTGACCACAAAGCTTTGTAAGAGAAAGAGTCATGTCCAATCACTAAAAACAATCAAATCCAGCCTGAACCATGTGTCTGTCCATTAGATCTGTTTTTTTCTTCTTCTCCCCATTCAGTGGGAAAGAGCTCTCCTTCTTCTTTATCACCTCCGGCTAATTTACCCAGGTGCGGTATACCCCGCACGCTTCCCGACACCCACCCCGTGTGTAAATCAGCGTAATAAGTTCCCACACCATTAAAAAAGGAAGCATGAACCAGGCTCTATTTAACCAATGAATTGTTCCCTTTTTATTCGCCATGAGAAGGTCATAAAAAAAGAACATTCCAGCGCTGCAAGAGTCATAATTAAAATCAACAACAATTTAACAGTGGGAAAGTGCGACTCTTAGGCAGAGTAATAAACTTCCAATGGGTGGTTTTGTCTTGCATGTCTTGCACGCACACGCGTCTCCTGTTGTAGCGGACAGCGCTGGTCTTTTAGATCAGCAGCAGCAGCAGGCATTGTTCTCTGTCAGGCAGCATATGTGGAACGTCTCCTGCTGGCGTGGTGGTGAGAGCGCGCGCTCCAGCATGATCAAACGCCTCACGCTGCCGCGAGCCGAGAGGTGCGACTGAGCTCCGAGGCTGGAGAAATCCACCACATGGCTCGTTCCGTATGGAAACCTTCACCGGTTTACTAACAGACTGTACGTGTTTAGACTGTAATTGCAATGTACGGGTTTAATTCACGGACAGAATTATAAACGTCAAAGCTTTGCATTCCGTTTTTTCAGGTTTATCTTTAGATGCACGTGGACAAAAACCAAGATGATCTTCTCTCAGTCGCTGGAGAAAACACTAATGTTACAGAGCACGAACCTGCTGGAGGGAGGGAGATCCTGATGGAGGCGCTCTCCACACAGCCCTGACTGTTGCAGGCTCTCACTCTCACGCTGTAGTTGGAGAAGGGAAGCAGGTCTCCTACAGACACCCAGCGTCCTGCCGTCCCCGCGGTGAGCAGCGATCGCGTCTCAGTGACCAGCTCCTCAGTTTCACTCGAGTTCTCCCCTGTAACGCACCAACAGCAGCGCATTAATACTCTTATAAATATTATGCCAAAAAAGGGACGAACCCTGTATCCTGTTAACACAGGTTACACACATCACACGAGGCTACACAATTACAACACTAATACACAAATATTGCACATTAAGCAGAAAAGGTGATTAACTTGACAGTTGAGACAGAAATAACAGCAAGATGCAGTTCAGAGAGAAGGAATTGTAACATTTAATCAGAAAAACAACAATTATAGAAAAAACAAACGTGTTGCAGAAACTGTAATAAATAGTTTATCATCATATTATAATAAATAGTTTGTCATATAATAAATAGTTTATTATCATATCATAAATAGTTTGTCATCTTATAATAAATAGTTGATCATATTATATAATAAATTACAGACAGTTCCGATTGTGAAACAGGCCTGCATGGATGTGTGGCTTTTCGTGGGCAAAACGGTTTCCTTCAATGCCATGATATCCATTCACCTGTTGTGTGTGAGTGGAGGGGGTGTGGCTTAGCGTGGTTTTCTTAGCAATGGCTCTTACTGCATGGCCGACTCCAACTCAGCGTGTGTAACCTGATCTCTCTCTATTAAATATCTCAGAAACTGTTAGGACTCAAACATACATTTTTTTCGCTTGATAGAGAGAAGAGGATTTATTTGTGCAGGACGTTAAGTTTTGTGTGTGTGTGTGTGTGTGTGTGTGTGTGTGTGTGTCTGTGTGTATTTTAAAAACTGCAGTCAGGAAGGCAGTTTTTTCCGCGGTGCACTGGTAGCCTTTTTTGTGTGAAAACCTGCAGAGTGTAAAGTCAATTGATTCCTATAAGAACTTTGGTTGTGTGTTCATTTCCAAACAAACCTTCACATCGCCCAAACGGGTTGACCAAACGTCTCAAATTTTTGGAGCAGTCAGGAGGGCTGAAGGTTGTGATGTAAGTTTTGTGAGAGTGTGTGCAGCTCCGAGCATGTTTGTGCCTGGTTTTAAATGGGCTAATTACTTTTGAACGACATGATCTTTCTTATCTTTTTCAACGTGATGTGTCTTGTTTTCTGTCGAAACCAAACAGGGGTTTGATGTGAGTACCAAAAAAAATAAACACAAAAACAAATTTCAATTTCAAATTTCAAACAAGTTTTTCAAACAAGGCCATTTCTGCCCTAAAGGCACCTCTACTAAATAATAATAACAACAACAACAACAACAATAATAATAACTACAATAATAATAATAACAATAATAATAATAATAAGATCCTTAATACCAGTTTTAAAATTGCAATGCTAAAGCATACACCATAAAGTTAATCCATCAGCCATAACATTAAGACCACCTGTCTAATATTGAGTAGATCTCCATTTTGAACTTTCTCACAGTAGTTAATTTTTTTCAAATGTCTCATTCTAAGCACATTCTATACAAATGTGTGCTTCAAGCTTTACAGCAACAGAAGAAGGGGGCGTGGCTACACATGTGTCATGTACACATCACATCATTACAGTACAAAAAATCTTGATCAGTTTAACTACAGTAGCTTGGACAAAGACAGGTCTCGATGATTTCCTGCTCTGAGGACAAAACAAAAAAGGAAACGCATTACGAGATACAATACTGTTTTTATGTTAAAGCTGCAGACACTAGGTTCTCTAGGTTAATCTAATCGTCCAGGTCTACTTCATCCATCCATTTGTCCATTCGTCCATCCGTCCTCTACACTGCTGATCATGTGCATTCTGCTGACTAACGAGAACCTCCTGACACACGGCAAGGAAGACCCTGAACAGGATGCCAACACACACACACACACACACACACACACACACACACACACACACACACACACACACACACACACACACACACACGGGTACAGATTTTCAGACCCCCAAACCCCGGAAGTGTGAAGCGACAGCGCTAACCGCTAAGCCACCGTCCCGCGGTAACATCGATCCTTAATGTTTTCTTTGTTTAATGTGTTTAAACGGCAGATTCAAAATCGATATTTCACAGATTCATAAAACCACATTTCAATCCAGAAATGAAATTTGAAATTGCTAATGCTAATCCAGAAACTGAGTTATAAAACTGGATAGATGGATGAATAAACTGATAGATAAACTTATAAGAAGGGTTTTTATATACTCTTAATAATTCCTATATTTAAACTACATATTTATCTCTAAAACCGTTTATCCCCGCGCCAGGCCACACATCGGCGCTCTGGAGTCTGTAGTTTTGTTCGATCTGTATGAATCTGTTATTGTTTTTAATCTTGTAATTGATCTACACTTGGAGAATACGGTACATTTCCAATATATAAACTGCCCTGGCTTCCTTTAATGGCCGAGGTTTTCCCTTTCCACCAGTTTCTTTTTTTCTTTTTCTTTTTTTCTAGTCTGACTTTGAAAATATATATGCAGCCAACATGTGCTTTATTCCCAGTAAAAGATAAATGGAAGCGTTTGGCAACTAAAGAATATATCACAGTTAAAAAAAGTCTTTTCCCCCTTCTAGCTCTACATAAATCACAGCGCTAGTCAATATTTAATAATGCTAGCCTTGGTCCACAGTCCCTCGCTCACCCTTGTCATGTGTAATAGCTCCCAGTCCGATATCTCCAACATAAAAAGCTGGCTTTACGGCAATACTAACATGTAGAGGGGGTCATTACTGATCGACATTTCCCTTAATCTGTGACAGCCGGTCACCGGACGATAAATTCTCCCGCACTCCACCGGGAGAGATCTGTAAACTTCTGCCTTCCACCTCCTCCTGATCCACACTCATGTACATACACCTGCATCTCTCATTCATTCTCATCAGCTTTCTGTCCTGACCACGTCTCAATAAGAAGTCACGATCTGACGTGACCGCTTTAGCGGTTCCTCACTGTTCACCGCTTCACCTGATGTGGAAAAACCTGTATACAAGGGCTGTTCAAGTCAAACCGGGATTAGAAGTGAAATGATGAAATTTCTGGTGAATGAAGATTGACATTTACAGAAGACTTAAAGTACAATGCAGTGACGAGACTCTCAGCTGCGGTAAAACATTTAAAGATGTTTGTTACAAATGTCTGTGAATGACGATCCTGGCCGAGGTGGCTCGGAGCTCACAGCAGTCGCTCCCGTGATCATCCAGCCAGAATAACGCCTGATCACTGGAAAACGACGTCACTGATTTGCAGAAGAGACGCGTCTGTGTGCGCGAACTGTGCACACACACTCAGTCACCAACACCACTCGCATGTTACAGGAACTCGGCTGGGAGGTATCGCCACGCCCCCGTACAGGCCTGACCTCGCTCCAGGACACTTCCACATGTTTGGTCCATTAAAGGAGTTCCTGGGAGGCCGGCGTTTCAGACGTGAAATTGGCAATCCGATCATGGTTCCGGGCAAACTACAGAAAACTTTCTACCTTGAGGATAAGTGCATTAGTGTAGCAGGGGATTCTTTAGAGAAATAAAAAGAAGTTTTTACTCTCAGAACTGTATGCAGAAACCTGATCATCACTGAGCACTGATGTTAGATGACTTCATCCCAAAGGTGTTCAGTGGGTCTGAGGTCAGGGCAAAGGTCACCCTTTCGTACCATGGTATGCGGTTTATGAACCCACAAATGATGTTCTGTTGGACATGCACGACACCGTCCTGCCAACATGTCACGTGGCATATTCTGTCCCCTGTCAATCACGCAACATGCGTGTGCGTGAAGTCATGTATGAAGTGTTGCAGTTCAACAAGCTGAAATTGAAAACATGTCGAGACAGCCTTCGCCCTCCGTCTCTGATGGAAGGAGACCAGACTGGAGAGCAGGAACTGACCAAGACGGAATGAAAAAAATATTATCATTACAGCATTCCACAGTTGGACTTGGAAGCCGGAGACATCCGAGAGAGAAAGTTCTGGTTCTGACGTACAGGACACACGATTTTCAGTCATGTATGTTACACATAAATATGCTTCAAATAAAATAAAATGTTAACAAGTTATCGGCGGCATGATGGCTTAGTGGTTAGCACTGTCGCGGTGCACCTCCACCTTCAGGGAGTTTGCATGTTCTCCCCGTGCTTGGTGGGTTTCCTCCGGGTGCTCTGGTTTCCTCCCACAGTCCAAAGACATGCAGGTTGGGCTAATTGGCGTTCCCAGATTGCCTGTAGTGTATGTGGTCGCGCCCTGCAATGGATTGGCACACTTGTCCTAACCCCGCCCTGTGCCCCAAGTCTCCTGGGATAGGCTCCACCCCCTGCGACCCTGAATACAGGATAAAGCGGTATAGACGATGAGTGAGTGAACACGTTATGGTCGTCTTATATTAGAAATCTAAAATGTTAAAAATTCTGGTGACTTTTCTGGTACTGTATAGCAAACACAGATGTGGCGGATGCGGTCAACGTGACAAATATAATAAATGTAATAAACTTTACATAACCTCAAACAGTTAAACACTTTTCCATTTGTGAACATAACGTGAAGTATCGCAAAGCACGACACAGAGGCGAAGCACAGTTCTTCAGCATCATTACGTTCCGCCGGTCCTGAGAGCACATCCACTCTGCCTGGAGGTGGTAATGCTGCGAGATGACTCTCTGAGTGAGAAATGTTTCGGCTTCACATGCTGAACACCATCTCACCCCATTTGGTCTAAATGATGACTTTAGACTCAAGTGCTTTTTAAAGGACCGACAATGATTTACTCCACAGAGCTGCTGAAGTTGTGTCCAAGAGATCCTACAGAGACGTATACAACAGACAGTCTGTGTGTGTGTGTGTGTGTGTGTGTGTGTGTGTATAGTACATAGTTTAGTGCCTTTGCATTCTTGTTCTGTCCTAGGATTAAATAAATTGCTAGACTTGTTTGCTAGGCATCCAGTTTGTCTGTAAACAGTGAATCTGCTAAATAATGTGTTTTGTTATTTTTTACACAAGCCGACAGAAATCACACAATAATGACTTCGTGTCCTGATGTTTCCTGGCCTGGCGAAGCTCAGCTTAGATAAAATGTTGACATTTATTAGGTATAGACGGGGAAAAAACATCTTTTCAGTGCCGTATCGAGATTCTTTTGTGTGTTGATTCATTTATCACTAAACTGACAAATGATTTTTTTATTTATTTTGAACGACATTGGCAGGCGGCACAGCGTCCTGCGTGGTTGGAGCAGATTGTTTGCTACGTTTCTTTAGAATAATAATTATATTCTAATTATATTCTGTATATATTGTATATACAGTGGAACCTTGGATTATGAACATAATTCGTTCTGGAAGCGGGCTCTATTTCAAAACACTCATAAACCAAATTTAACCAAAATCGAATGATTTGTTCCACAGCACAACAAAATAAATACTACATAAACATAACACAACACAAAACATAACGTAAAAATAAAACTAATTTACCTTTAAAAAAAAAAGTTTCTGTTTGTGTGTGTGTGTGTGTGTGTGTGTGTGTGTGAAGCTAAAGTAAGGAGCCCCTCCCCCTTCTCATCTTACACAGTTATCATTCCTCCACTCTTTTCACACACGCGCGCACACAACGCAAACACTGTTTTATCTGAAAAATAACCAAGAAATCTCTCTAATCTCACTCGAATGAGCGACACGCTAACGGAATCACTATGGAAGCAGATCAGTCTCAATAATAATTAACGCAAACGACACGACACACACATGTATACCAACTCATGTGCGTAAAACCCAATCCTCGAGCACGGAAAAAAAATATATATTCACAAAAAAACACGTATATATATATATACGTTTCACAAATGCAAAACACTATACACAGATGTACAACTGCGTAAAAAATGTTTTTAATGTTTTCAGAAATGTTTAAATTTCCATTGTAATTAACTAAGAGACGAGCATATACATATTATATATATATAATCAAATCAGGATGTTTATAAAATCGTGATACTTAGAGGCCTGCATTATGAATCGAATCTGAATAATCGAATATGGTATTGGGTAGGTATGTCTGGTAGGACCCTGACCGTGAACTGCTCCTGACACCATGAAAGCTGCTAATTTGCAAACGGAATCTGTTGCACAAAACTCATTTTTAAGTGATTTGGGGACATTCTGCATGTACAGAAACAGAAGAGAATCTTTGGGGGAAAAAAAAATCATGATTCTTTCTACAAACAAACCAAATAGATTTCTCCGCTTTCGTGACCTCATACAAGAAAAGCCCCTCCCCCAGCTCTGCTGTGTTCTGGTGGGGCGTGGCTCAGCAGTAGCTACTTTACATAAACACTGAAATGGCATGTTCAGAGGAGGAGTAAGATTTAGAGAGTTTGAGGTACGAAGAAATGCATTAACTGAGAGTTATTTCAGCTTCAACAAGACACACAACTCGCTGTCACTCAGCGCCCCAAACTGTGAAATATTACACAACCTGATTTTAAAAAATGATCTTTCTCTCCCCAGATGTATATTTATATGTGAAACAATCACATAATACTCTGTAAGTGATGTTTAAACTACAGTTTCAGATAAAATCCCTGGTTAGACAGCAGGTCATTCTGGGTGAAACACAACATAAGTATTATAAGTGCTATAAGTAAAACACAAAAAAGTACAGCATTTTAGACTAAAACATGGGATCAGAAAACACAAGCTTACAACAAAACATGCAACACACACACACACACACACACACACACACAGACACACGGTCACTGTTTGTGAGCAGTAAACAGTAAACACAGACACATAACAAGAGCAAAAGAACCCAAGTGCTTATGAATGGTTATAATCCAATAAACATCTGTCACAGCCGACTGCCTTGTAAGCGAAGTGATCCAAATATTATCCAGCCGACTCTCTCAGCCTGATTGGACGCCAACACAGAAAATCAGAATCATCTGCGATTTCTACGTCACTTGCTGATGGAGAGGGTACAGTACACACCCTGAAGAAAGTGTGAAGTGATCATCAGGCGCTCAAGCACATACGGTACACAGTCTGAAGGCTACACACTTGGTCAGATGCGAGACGAGAGGCGTTCGAGTTAAACCGGGACTCGAACGAAGACTTAAAAACGGTTGACATTCACAGAAGACAGAACGGTAATGAGACACTTAAACATCTGAGCAGTGCAAACGTTTTAAAGAAGGCCGTACGTCTGTAAATGACTGGCTCCAACACTTCTTATACATAAACAACAACAACAACAATTATTATTATTATTATTAATATGATTATTCAGCTACTCTGCTCATATTACAGGTAAAATCAAAGTGCTGATATAAAGTGAACCGGTTTAATCCCTTCTTCTGGATAAACAGAAATGGTTGGTAGGTACTGAGGTTAGAAATGCAGGTCTGAATCTGGCAGGTCCTGCGAATTTAAAGGGCTGAACAGTGTTATAACATACTTGCCGCTCACACAGGTCTGCTTTTAAATTATGCAAACATATATAAGTTAGAAATAATGCAAGTGGCATGGTGGCACAGTTCCATCAGCTCCGCTAAATTGGAGTATTGTGCCTCATGGCCGGTGATAGCATCCCCGTACACCAGTGTGAGCACTTATCTCCAGGCGAGTCTAAAAAGCTGCGTGTTTCTGTAGGTGAGCGGTGGAGTTGATTCGTTCTGAGTGTGCCATCACACTCTCTTTAACAAACCTGTCCACTTTTATCCCACCAAGGGCGAGGAGCTTCTCCCTGCCTCCCAGCAGCCGGCCCGAGAGAAATGGCCGATGACAACAATTCATTTACGGCCATTATGGCGAGCGGCTCCATGCTAGGGTTCACTGCCCTTTTTGCATACTGTGTGTAAACAATCATAGGGAAAATAACTGGAGTCAATATGGGAGATCAGAGGCGAAAGAGGTTGGGAGGGGGGTCATATTCACTCAGAGCGGTGGGGGGCGGCGGGAGAGAGTGAGAGAGAGAGAGAGAGAGAGAGAGATCTGGGATTTACCTGATGGCTGGAAGAAAGTTCCGGTGAAAAGCACCGAGTAACTGAGGTTGCCATTGGGTTTGGCTGGTGCTTCAAATTTGACCCAGACTGATTTGGGGTTCTCGGGGAGGATCTCCAGGGGCATGTTACCAACCGGAGGCATTTCTGAAGTCCGCACCTCGATCTGAAAGAGAGAAAAAAAAAATGCAATATACAGATAGAACGGATCTTTCTTTAAAAGAAAAAAAAAACATTCAGAGTGGTTATTATGTAAAACTGTTTAAATATTATTATTATTAGGATAATAAATAAACATGCCATAACATTATTTCCCCAGCTCATACACATTGCTTTAGCATATTTCTCTACTTGACAAAGCATCCAGGCCCTCTTTACTCCCCCCCCCCCCCACCACCCCTTTGTAAGTTTTCGCTGTATTGGCAAAAACAGCCATTTGCCTAAATATTGCACCCATATTGGAAAAATGCCCAAATCTGGCCCATCAATGCATTAACCAGCCCAGAGTGGCATTTACACCAAATGTCAAGCGCGAGCAGAAGGTGCTTTATTGAACCGAGCAAATCGATCACCTTTATGATGTCGAGCTGCCATCTGACACATTTGGGTATTTAGCATAATGTAAATGGGCCGGGGCCTCACCAAAGGACCGAGAGCGCAGCCCTGAGCCGTGCACGCCTGAACACGGAAGCTGTGCGAACTCCAGGGAGACAGACCGACGATCCCGAAGCTGGTGAGCGAGGAGTTCTGCATCAGTACGCCGTCCATCCACACGCCGTAGCTGCTGATCACACCTGCTCCAGACAGGAAGACGTGAGTCAGATATGGAGAGTCAGTGCAGTAACCGGATTCTAACACAAAAACATTCCTCTAGATTTAACACTGTTTAAAGCGGGACACGCGCAGGAGTCAGACGAACAAGTTCGGAAATCTTCCCCTTAAATGTTAGGAGAAAAAACAAGCAAACAAAAAAAGCATTTTCTTTACAGGCCTGTTCATAGACACGTGTGTACACGTGTGCTCGGTCTAAACAGGCCATTTTGTTTAAAGCTCTGTGTTAAAGGCCGCCATTAGGGAGAGAGGGCTGTAAAACACGGGAACAGAGCCTTTTAATGCTGCTGCCCTATTTACAGCTGTACATGGACACTCGCTGCCCTTAATGAAGCACGGCTAAAGGTGTGTGTGTGTGTGTGTGTGTGTGTGTGTGTGTGTGTGTGTGTGTGTGTGTGTGTGTGAGGTCAGAGAGAGCAGGATTGCAGAGACAAGTGTGTCAGTGCAAATGAGGAAAAGTCCTGCTGTTACATCCTGTACATTAACAGTTAAACACGGACACATGCAGGTGTGAAGTCAACACGTATGTAAATATGCATCACTCCGATTAGTTCAAAAGATCTGTTACTATATTAATACAGAATAAAAGAACGCATTAGTTGCTTTTTATCACCACAGAATAAAAGTCGCATTTAGATATTTTTACGCAAGCTTAAGTTTTTTTAATTCAGACAAATATTCAATGTGTTCAATTAATAACGCTGACTTAAAAACATCTGGATGAATTATTAATACAGCTGTTTTTTGTTTTTCACTATATGGTAGTTCTAGGAAATCATAAAATTCTCATAGCTTTTATAGGAATGATATTTTAAAAAATCTAAATGAACTAAAAAATGAACTAAATTGAACCTCAGTAAATTTTCAATTAATTTACACCTACTGAATACTCAATACATTTTTACAAACCAATAAACAGTAATTTTCCTTCAATGCATTTTTGCATTTCTTCATTTTTTGTTGCAGACAAATATAAAGAAATCAGGACACTAACGTAATAAAGACTAAATTGGTAAAACTTTATTTGAGCTATTATAAATATCTATTAAATCAATATGTTTATGACATCATGAGGGTTTACTGTGCAAACACAATTTTTATCTGCTATTCAAGAAAAATAAAATCTGCTGCACGCGGTGCAGAAATCTGCCTCCGGTCGGCCCGACGTCACGTGAAGCCTTATTGGATCTGAAGAACATTTTAAAAGCGGCACATTAAAGTTATTAATAGAATTTAAATGAGACGGTGGATACGTTAACTCATTCACTATGTTTGTGAATCTGCCTTATGTGACAAGAGATGCGACACATACTGTAATAAAGAATTCATATTGGTGTAATTAACAAAGCTATTAAAGACATAATTATTACTCATACATTTAAATAGTTTAACGAAAAAGAAAGGTCGACATGTTTTAAAAAGTAGAAGATGCACATCTTATCTAAAAAAAATAAAGAAAAGCTTTAAAATATATTAATAATGCAATACTAAAGATTTTAATTTTTATTATACAGTAATCACGTCTGAAACAACATAAATACAAAAAATCACCTTTTTTCCCCCAAATGCACACCATATTATTTCGTGACGTATTAGCCTCGAGCAACGCGTCCTGATGTTTCAGAAAGATTACATGATGGTATCTATACTATACTGTATACTGTAACTCAATTA